>NDXB01008493.1:0-16154 GCA_002631895.1 Agapornis roseicollis | reverse complement strand
GCCATAGGAAACAGGACCTTCGATAAGGGTGAGCATGAGATGTGCCAGGGTACCAGGAGGCAAGACAGCCACTCCGCAGGATCACTGCGTGTGCTTCCATATAGGTTCTGCACTGTTGCTTCCTTCCCGGTTTTAATCACAATGATCCAGCTATGAAAGTACCTTCCTCTGGTTTCATCATGCACCTCAGCCATATCACGACTCAACAACACACTGCTGTGGGCGGTCTATCTCCAAACCTTCCACTTCCCCTCCCCATCTCAGAACATTACTTAACAGCATTTAGTTGTGCCCAACTACCTCAGCAGGCATAAGAAATGAAATGCCTGTCTGTTTATGAGAACTTCTTCCTAGCTACAAAATATGTTGTGCTAAGGAGGACTGAAAGCTCTGGTGCTTTTCACAGCAATGTGATTTGTAAACGCATGTTCAGCCAAGAAAATAAAGTGCTGAAAAGAATTCTAGACAGTCAGCATTGGAAGCAGGGATCTTTAGATGGAGACAATTTTCTTAACATTACAAAAAGCATTTGAACCTAAAGAAATCAAACCCGCACCGTTCTATGCAGATAAGAGGATGTATTTAGAGACAATTAAAAATAAGTCAATCATTCTCATGCGGAATTGGCCTTTCTGTTCATTTATACAGAGGCTATTGTAATTTAATGCCTATGATCATTATCACCACCACTAACTCCTGGAGCATACACAGATGCAGTAAAGTGAGTGGCATTAGATTCCACTTCCCACATCATCAACAGAACTGTTAACTACATCTGAACTACACGGGATGAACACGAGTTTTAAGCATCAAGTAAGCACAGCTCCTTTAAAAACAGATGGACTGTGAAATAAGCAGATTCAAAATATGGCTACCCATTAAAGCTGGGAGAAAGAACCCACCAGAGCACGCTTTGACTTTCAGATGCCTGGTCAAGTCTATGATACATGTGTTCTTACATAAACTTAACACATTTGCTATACTGTTGGTGGCATATGAGGATTTAAGATTATCAGTAATGCTACTTTCTACAAAAGCAAATTCAAACCTCACTGATTTAAATCTTCACTGCTGGGAACCTCACAGATCTTTCAGCTTTACTTCCATTATGGTCTGTTTAAATGACATGGAACTGACAAGATACGTGGACCAGAAAACATAAGGCGGCACAGGAGCCTCATTTACACACATTGTGGTACTTTTGGCACATTGGGCTCAAGCAAACCAGAAAGGTTGATTTACCCTTTTCCAATGTTACAACACTCTCTAGTCTGTCCTTGGACAATATACACACATCCTGCAAGGATCCCAACTGGGGAACATGGCGAGAAGTTGCTTTGGTTTTCTTCTTTTGGCAAACGCTTGATTTCTTGTTCCATCTACACATCACAAAATATCTCATGGGAATCAGTCATGTTCACAGGCCAATTTCCCTGCTTTCATCCTCTAAGTTGGATCTCTAAGTGTTACTCCTATGAAAAGCATTCAGAACCCTGTGGCGTACCACAACATGAACGCAGGTCAGTGAGGATACCGAGACAAAGCTTGATTACAATCAAGCCCTTTTATCCCTTGGTTCGGTATTTCCCAGCCTGCACGAGCATGCCACGTTCAATCTCATTGGCTTCTTTAAGAATCCCCCAGCTAAACAGTCCAACCACAATGCTGGTCTCACCCTGTTCTCGCCACGACAGCTTCACCTTAGCATCACAGCATAGTTCGGGTTCTCAAGACCCCCACATCCCCTGGCCTCCAACTGAAATTCTGACAGCAGCATCCTGGCTTATCCCCCCAAAGCTGGCTTGCTTACATGTCCTGCTTTGCAACACTCCAACTTATTGTCCCAATGCTTGCTCAGTATCAAGGCCTCAGAGCTTGTTCCCAGAGTGTTTCTCAAGCTCATCATGCAAAGCCTATCGCCTTCACCTCCTGCAGAACCCAGCACACAGAACAACAGCTTCCTTTGGTGAAAGACCATGGAATTTGATCAGGGTAACACCAACATCATGCTACACACAAATCCAGCTACAGCCACATGAAATCGTTTCTATGACAGAAGATGTTGTACATGTGTAACGTATGACACTTTGGAACAGGAAGCAAAAGTTCTTTGTACCGTATCAGTCAGTTAATGACATTCAACCCATTCAGTGCAGATGCTTAGTCAGGTTGGTATGAGGCATAGAATCATAGAATCTTAGAATCAAACAGGTTGGAAAAGACCTTTAAGATCATTAAGTTCAATTATTACCCCGGGACTGAAAAGGCCACCACTAAACCATGTCACTGGGGGCCACATCTACATGGTTTGTGAACACAGTGTTTAGCTAACAGGAAAGGGCTGATGCTATACCGAAATCTTCAGATACTTACCTAACAAAAGCTAGAGTACATTGCCGTTTCTCTACCCAAGAGGCAACATAGTAGTCTCAACAGGATCAGCACTAGGACACAGAACTCTGGGATTCATGAGCCACAACCAGGATGAAATGTTTTGCTCTCCATGGCACTGCTGTGCACAGTGGAGGTCACAAAGACCACGCGGTTTAACCTAGAGTGCACGATTACAGTGCTCTACAACATTAAACCCCAGCACCACGCGCGAGGCTGCCTTTATGTCACTGTTAATGCAGTCATTTTGTACTATGTGACTGCCACCCTCCATCTCGAACCGAAACACGGGACTGAGCTGCCCCTGGCTGTTTGAAACGCACACTCAGTAAAGCTGGATGAACTCGCTCCCTCAGGTTTGATGCCCGAGCTACGTTCTGCCACAACCCCCATCCCAATACAGTACTGGGGAAATCACCAGTAATTGAATTAAATAGGTTTAGAGTGGTAGCAACTGCTCCCTACTTCCTCAATATCTCAATGCATTGTTTTGTGCTGATGAAAGAGGTGGGATGTCTACCAGAGGGACAAAGAAGAGCAACACATATTCACAGTTCTGTCATAGCAGAGGAGCACTGAAAACCTGGCAAGGGCAGTAACCTGTGTACCATAGCCTGCGAGGCTCTGTATGTTCAGCACAAACTCTGTGGAGACAGCATGCCCAGATCTGAGCACTCAGGCACCAACAAACCCCAACCCAACCCCAACGAGAACCACACAGAACACTCGACCTGGCCTTTAGACACCTCCACACCAGTATTTCTACAATGCTACCAAATAATCCCTCAATCCAGCTGCTCATTTGAAATCAAACCCTGGCATTCCAAGGAGGATGTTTAGCCTTAAATGTCTGGGTACTTCCTGAAAACATTCCTTTGTTTGGTGATTTTGTTCATTCTCCTCTCATGCAGGAAACAGTTGGCAGCGAGAATCAACCAGCTGGGGTCAGATGCTCAGGACAAGAGAGTTCTTTTTTGTCCCCAGGAGATCCTTCTCTGCCCTAGAACTAAAGCCTGTTTATCTCTGTTGGCCAATCTTAACCCAGCATCTGATGAAATATTAATCTAGCAAATGAACAAACCCCCAAATTGCCACCAGGACCTGACCATGATGATGGTCGTGATGATCAGTGAGACACCACAAAGGGCAGAGGGTTGGGAAATGTACTTGTAGTCCCTCACACATTACACTTTGTGTTCTAGCTCTGTAAGTAGACCACAGTCTCTGTTGCAGTTGACAGGTGAGGAGGTTTGTATACGGACCCATCTGCTATCCCATCAGTCTGTATTTGCTAGGGGACTTCCCTGGTCAGTCTCAGATTAAACCCTTGACTTTCACCTCACTGTGGTCAGAGTCACTCCCTGGCTCTTTTGTCTGTGCGGGCAGGGAGCAGTTTCCATGTTTGCTGCCATCCTCCAGAATGCAAACGATAGAATAACCCTTACCTGTGATAAGTCCCCTGGTTATCACAGCCAGAATAGCTCGATCTAAAGCTCTTTAGAACAGGTCTCTAATGACACAGCTGGTGAATGAGTATTTCACACCCCAAGGTCAACGTGCTGTTGTGGCAAACTGCATGACAAGAGAAAACACACAGAGCTGTGCCATTTCCCCAGTGTCTTTGACAAGTAACCTCTCTACATAAATGTGATACAAAGAGGCGCTGAATAAGGAATCAAAATATAACCCAGTGCAATGATTTCAAACCATTCTCCAGCAGAGAATACCAAAAGCAATGTTTACAACCAAATAGCAGGTAGCTGAGCCAGGCCAGAGTGAATTTTGAAGGGCACTGAGAACATCAGAAGTAACTAATGAAATGATAAGGCTGCCAGCATTATGAGAGCATGAGTAGACCATGCCAGAGTCAACCCATTCCATCCCTTCCTTCCGCACTGCTGGGTAGTGTGCAGACACAGGAATGGGAATCTCACCAGGCAAAGGGGGGGCTAAGTAAAGAACAGTGACCAACTGAGCAGCGGCACATGCTTCAGCCTGGAAACCTATAAAAGAAATAGAGGTTGATAGAGGAGCCCAGTCCCCAGTTCAGTGAGTACAGTCATGCTGCTTCTGCCACATCAGATCCACAGGAAAGAGAAGTTCACAACTGACTGTGCTCCCAGTGCAACACAAGCGGAGTGCAGTGCTTTAGTCACAGAAACCAAGGAGTTCTCATTTAATAAATGCATGGGTTTGTGTGTGAGAGAGAGAATATGGTAAAGTCTCTGGAGCTGAAAGCTCACAAGTTCAGAACTGCAGGGTAACTGCTATCTTGTATTACTCATTTCTAAGCAGTAAGATCTATCCAAATGATTGTTTTTCTGTGCAACATCATGGTTGCTTCTGCAAAGGATTGCTCTATTTCCCTCTAACTCAAACTTGATTTCTGTTTACTTCATTCCTTTTTGTCCTACCTTTTTTTGTTCACGTTCATTATTTTCCACTTGATGCTGGTTTTGTGCCTGCCATCGCTGCGGATTTTATGGTTAATAATGGGTAAAAGCCCCAGGTACTGCTGAAATCCAGTCAGTGATGCACAGCAATTACAAGATGCAAATGACTGACTTTATTCTTTTACCAGTTTAGCCTGTACCATTCACAAAGCTTTGTCTCATTAAATCTCCAGTTTTCAACAACTGATTCAATTTATATGTTGCATGGTGGCTATTGCACTGGCTATTGCTACTTTATCCCACTGCCCTTTTCTGTCCATGAGCTCCATCTTCTCTACCTGGGATGAAGAGAATGCTAGAGCCTGCTTTCCTACAGCTTGATCCTCATGGATGGCTGCAAACTCTCACTGAAGTACAAATCTGGCTTTGTAAAGGCCTGCACCTTTGTGGATAATCTAGAAGCTGACAGAGGATGAGACCACATAACACTAAAAATAGAATTATGCAGTCTTCCTTACACAGAGAGTAAGCTTTGCAAAGCTCGTGCCAACTTCACTACCCTTTAGCTATCCATTCTAGTACCTCAACCGGTTGGGATCAGGCTCAAAATTCAAGATGTAAGAAAATACAGGTTTGTGTTTCAGCCGTGGACAGGCAGAGCATGGCTGAAAGTGCCTCCCTTCCTTAGAGAGGCAGGCTGACAACACCACTGACACCAGCGTGAAGCTCTCACCAGTTGATTCCCACCTCAGGGTAAGCGGCGAACACGGGTAGGAGCAGCCACAAAGTGATGGGACCAGATCATCTCCAGTAGCTGTGTTTGTGCCCATGGTGACGCCAGCTGAGCTCGGCACGGCCGAAGAGGGGAAGTGTGGATCTCTGGTGGTAACACAGATCTGAGCTGGGCCATAGTACTGGAGCTCAGGGCTCCTGAGTGGCTTTGTAAGGATAAGGTTTTTCCAGCCGCCATTAAAGGCAAGCAAACTGGCTTTCATAGAGAACCAAAACCAGTTGAAAACAGCCTCTATCTGTTTTGTTAAATAGTGAAAGTTCATAAAACTAGTGCTTGTACTGAGTCAACTTGCTCAGTAGCTCAAGTCAGCTTTGCCTTATTAGCATTGTTGCCTTATTAGCATTATTTTGTAAGAGGAATTTTCTTTGTTATCCTAATACAGCTCAAAAAATCCCTCTCTAAGTGCCTCTTCCATTCATGACTCACTCCTAACGACACAAGTGACTCATGCTGTCAAATTACAAGTGATTACTGTACAAAATGAGGTTTTTCCCTTCCTTTTGGGTAAAAGATGACAATTTTCACTATTTTGTTACTCAGGACAGCTTCTCACCACTTACAGATTCCCAGCATTCTATTTTGGAAGCAAAGCGTATGCCACCGAAGACAAAAGCATCTCCCACTTCTTGTCTCTTTCAAAGGCAAACACATTTGGACAATTATTTCAAACTAGTTCCTGAACTTCAGAGGTTCCTTAACAGTAAATTGTATTGCAGTCATCAGGTTTTATCTAGGCAGGTCTACTCACCTTTATTCCCCCTAAAGGCGTTCTTTCTAAGCTATGAACAGTTTGGGGCCCAAAATGGATGAGTAGGGATGCCGGTGTCAGAGGCAGCCTTGAGCCCTCTGCTTGCAGTGATGACTCTCCAATAAGGTTATATGCTGCTTTCACACACAACATGGATGGCACTAGGTGGGAATTCGCTTGCACAAATGGGAATGGAATGTTTCCCAGGTCAGAGAACACTGAGAAACCTTTTGTTTCCCAATAGCTTTTGTGAGAAAGCTGCTGCATCCTGATGTTTTCCTCCAATTACTGTCCCAGACAAGGCCCAGTATTGGCTGGCTAGTGGCTATTTAACTTCAGTGCTGAGACCATCCCTGGAGCATCCTCCTATGAAATAGTATTGCTCCCTGCCCATCTCCCATTACCTGCTGGTAAGAGTGGTTAAAGCTGAAAAAAACCAAATAAACCCTGAAGCTCTTTCTTATGCACCCTTGTCTTTCCCTATAAGAACATCCATGATTACAGGACCCAGAAGATGCCTACACAGGCTCCCTCATCCTAGCAAAGAGCACATCCAAGCAACCCACATTAGTATTTCCTCTTCTGCAAGACTCTGACATTCCATATCTCTTACAAATGAGCAGCCATCATTCCCTAGGCAACGGTGAGGCGTATTTCCTCTGGGGGAAGAAAAGTGAGAATCATCTTTATTCTCTGCTCTTCAGCAGTGTAGATGGACTGATCCTGATCTCTTCTGGGTTAGGGGGAAAGCTAGATCCTACTGGGACTCTATGCCACGTAATTTCTAGGCATCACCAGTTGACCCTACATTGCCATCCAGACATTGATCAGGGACTTTAGAAAGAAAATCAACTGCTCCTTGGCTCAAACATCCTCCACGTTGGGGTATTCCCTTAGCATCTGCTTCAGTTCCGGCTGCATCACTGAAGTCTGGCTCTAGGCCACACACTGCCTTTTCTCACATGGACTCACTGCCAAAGGCAGCGTTCACAGAACTATTCTCCCTGCCATACCCATCCTTGCTTTAAAGCCTTTTCTCCTTTAAATCCATCAAACTTACTGCCTTTGATATATTCTGTTCCTAGAGAATAGAGTCAATTCCTTTGTTTGACTGTTCATTACATTTCCTCCTAGCTTCAATGTTTCTTAACTTCCCTGCTCCTGCACTTCATAGGTCAAAATTCAGCCTTGATGGAAACAGAAATAACTTCGAATTCAAGCAGCTTACAGATTTCTTGTCAGTGTTCCGTTTCTGCTGCTTTCAACCCATTCATTCTGCTGCTTCCCCTAGCAAATGCAAAGCCCTGTACAGTATCAGTGACAATAAAAGTCATATTGCTGTCCATAACCTGATTCCATGTTCAGACATTCCAGGCCAGGTGGTAAAACAGACTCAGTCCAGTGACACTGTAGTAGCAGAAGGTGGACAGCTTAACTGCAAGGGTTAGGTGAGCTCTGCGGTACAAATAAACAGCAGTTTACACCCAATCTGTTGAGGTCTCTTTTCCTTTGATGCAGAAGAAATACCTCCTAAAACCCTTGGCCTTCCTTTGGGATGATCTCAAGATATCTGATACCCGTGAAGCAGCCACTTCCTAGGAGGCTTGCCAGGAAAAACCAACCAGCGAGTAGCTCAGCCTCCCTCAATGCAGAGACACATGCACATGCCACGCAACTACTGCAGCCACTGGAACATCTGGCTTGGTGCAGTCTATATTTAGAAATAAAGCTTTATCACATTAAGATGCTTAAGATTCTTTTTTCCACTGGAATATGGTGGTCAACGACAAGAATAACTCCTGGGAGTAGTGGAGTTCTAACACAAAAGGTGGCTATTTGGGGCTGCAGCTTCACGTTGTTTATTTGCTCAATAAAAGAACAATCTGCTATGAAACGTGAAATTAAAACCCAACAAAAATGATAAAGGTCGTAACAGTGACACCATCCATAAACACAACAGTCTGAGAGTAGAGTTATTTGTGCTAAATGCTAAAGCAAGAGGCATAACATAGTCCTTTGGGCTAAGCAGAATAGAAACAGCACTTTAAAACAGAACATGGCAACTGCGAAGAGAGAACTCAGGGAAACTGAATGATTGGGTGGATTCTAAACATGCACCCAGCATCCGCCAAATGGAAAACAGCCACTGCATCCTGCAGCCTGTTTAGTAAGGATGGTAAACCAGAGCCCAGAGCACTGCAACGGAGGCAGTTAGCACAGTGACCAGAGAAACAAGGTGCTGTGCTGAATGGTGAGGACGTTATAAATCACAGGAAAGGGTTCATTAACACAAAAGGCTCTGGAGCAGGCCACCTGCAATGGTAAACACAGCACCTGTGACAAAAATAGCTCCCAAGAGAGAACGGACAAGTAGGATGAGGAAAACACAGAAAATGGCTTCCTGGTGGCAAATTCACAGTTCAGATTCAGTGGTGATAAATAAGAACTGAGGATAAAAATTGGCTTCCCATCCTTGCTTGATTTTCACAAGCTTCAAGTGAAGACCCCAAGAAGCTATCACCAAATCTTGTGCCTGGCTCTCACAGAGTTGTCTCCTTGCAGTTAACAGCAGGAAAGTGAAACCAGATTCATTCAAAGTGGGGTTTTTAATGTTGCCAGTAAAATAGATGACCTAAGGAGGATTTAACGTTACCTGAAGGCACTCAGCCAGATAACCACTACCTAGGAATTTCCCTTTTTACCAGCCTAGAGGTTGATGCATTTCTTATGAGAGGGAAGTGGGGGGCCTGTGCTATAGAGAAGATCAAACTGGATTTTAGGGCCAGCTGTGACCTTAAACTTGTAACTGAGACAACAAAGAGAAAGTTGAAAATGAATGGTTATAATCGACACACCAGTACTACACAGACCAACATAACAAATACAGGAATCACACTTCAAGTTTCCTTACCAGGAAAAACATTTAAAGGAGCTCATTTAGAGCACATACCTTGCTTGTCAACCAAACACCATCTCCAGGGGCTCTCCAAGTACAGTTCCTACCTCAGGCTGTTCCGTTGCAATCACAGGGGCATGACGAGACCCAGCATGATGTAGGTGCCAGCAGCGCGTCGCAGAACAGCCAAGGAAAGGTGCTGCTCAACAACACCTTTGCAGTCTCCCTTGAACAGCTAGATGTGTACAGAAGGCACGCGGCTGGCAGAGGATCTCTGGGAGCATCCTGCAAGGAGAGGCCAAGGTGTGTAGTTCAACAGAGGTGCACATGCTCTGCTACAGCCTGCTTCCTGCTCCTGCAGGAGTGAACCACCCGGTGCCTGCTGACAGCACAAGCTGCAGCTGTACCTGGGTACCCACGTCACACAGGTGTAAGCCCACAGCTGAGACCTGGGGGTTTACAAGCAACTACGTTAGCAATAACTTACTTCAAGACACAGCTGTCTGCACTCTAGGTTTAGGTTTATTTTGCAACCTATATAGAATCATAGAACAGTTCGGGTTGGAAAGGACCTTCAGATCATCCAGTTCCAACCCCCCTGCCATAAGCAGGGACACCCCACACTAAACCATGGCACCCAAGGCTCCGTCCAACCTGGCCTTGTGTTACAGCTGCACTATTAAGCTGCTAGGGGTTGCAAGTACCTGTGGGTAGCTACAAATACCTCACTGTTGCCCTGCTCTAGTAGAAGGCACCCGGTGCTCCTGTGTTGCTACTGCTTCCTCCGAACAACACCAAGCAAGTCTTTGCCTTCAACCTTTACCTTTCTTCCTCAAGGCTCCTCCCCTGGCATTCGCTCAGGCCCCTCATTTGCGCTCCTTTAGTCACAAACACCACGCTAGCCCACAGCTTTCTGATGAACCTTCACGTACGTTAACAAACCGGGCCAAGGACGTTCTCCAGACCTATCTGCACACCCTGGTTCTGCCTACAGCACGAGAGAGGAGGTCAGTGGGCACTGCCTGGCTGCCTTCCCACAGGAGACCCTCTGCCTGAGGCAACAGCTGGAGCAACATGCCTTGGCTGGGCCTTGTTCTCCTCCAGCTGTACCTCTAACAGGTGGAACTGGAAGGAGGAGGCCCCATAGGCATTCATAGAATCATAGAATAGTTTGGGTTGGAAAGGACCTTAAGATCATCCAGTTCCAACCCCCCTGCCATAGGCAGGGACACCTCACACTAAACCATGGCACCCAAGGCTTCATCCAACCTGATGAATGACTAACACATAGATACCTTATGAATGCATGGATCAGCAACCAAACAGGGAAAAGAATGATGCCCTTATACTAAATGCATTGATTAGCAAAGAGCCTAGGTTTGTGCCTATAAAAGTTAAATTCTTCATACAAAGAACATGCTGCTAGGAAAACCTCCTTAAGCACCACCAGATGATCCTGCCTCCTGATCATAACTAACTCTTAACTGCAAAGGTTGGCTCAATGTTTTATTCATCGCCCACCTTGCACATTAAGGGGGGACATAACGATTATGTTCTTTTAGGATGCTGTGTTAGAGAACAGGTTGGCTTGAAGACTAATATTAACCTAGTCTTGCTAATCCAATGAACGTGGCTGTTAAAGGACTGTTGACAGGCAGGATGCAGCAAGACAACCCAGGAGAGGCAGCCGTGAGCAGGCCTGGTGGCAGTAACCAGAGGAGCAGCCTGCGCTGCCTCACCAAGCCCATGGGATTGGCACTGATTTCCCTTCAGTAGCGCTGCACAGGGACACACAGCAGAGCTGGAGCTCACCCACTGTTAGGGAGCTCTTGCAGACATGGTAATTCTAATGATGCCTTTATATTCTCTGTAATGTTTCAGTAGGACACTATTAGCCAGTATTTAGGATGATTCGGTATTAATTACTATTAACCATTTCCGTAGTGCTTCCCCCGTTCTGAGCACCCAAACACCCACTGGGCACATTCCATCCCTCCTGGGGCACCGCATCTCCCTCACACCCTCCCCAGATCCCGCAGCTTGGCTGGGATTCCACCATTATTTCCTTTAAAGACACAGTTTCCCCTTTCTTCCCCACTCCTTGCAGACGCTGACTGCTGAACACGGCTGTACCATTGAGGTGACCTTCTCATGCAAGTTCACAAGGCTCCAAGTTTGTGGGGATTAAAGCAAACTCCAACCCCCCCCCAATCCCAAGTACCTGCTAAGGCATTTCCCCTTTCCTCCTGCTCTGGGGCAGCAGCATGTGTCTGTGTGTGTGTGTGTGTGTCTGTCTGTGTCTGTGTGTGTGTGTCTGTGTCTGTGTGTTGTGTTTCCATTGCCACCACCTCCCTTCAGTGCCCGGCCCGGCCTCCCCTTGATGCAAAGAGCTAACCAAGGTACAGGGGGGTCAGGGTTAAGCCGCTTGCTTAACAATGTTATTGGTTGCCCATACTCCACAAACATTTATCATGCTCACCGTGCCGTGCTAGAACACGCTGGGAGGACAAGGCTACTGATAAGAGGGAGGAACACGAACCTGGGCCCTGACAACGGCTGAAAGCAGCTCCCTGGTTTGGACAAGGCCCAAGCCACCAGGGAGCATGCACAGCTACTGGAGGTCACAAGTTCATGCCAATGAGGACTCATTGACTGCACCTGGAGACCCTCGCCCATGACCACCACGAGGCACTGCGCAGGACCAAGGGGCCTTTTAGCTCATTAAATGGTGAGGGGATGGGACATGAATATATAGGTGCATTGTGTAACCTAATGAATATGGATGATTTTAGAGAATAGATGAGGGCAGAGATAAGGTTGCAGCACGCATGCCTTTGGAGGAGCAATCCCCCATGCACCTCGGGGCTGAACAAAGCACGCCTACTGTACAACCTGAACGAGTTGTGGAGTCTATCTGTGTATCAACCTCAGTGCTGAACAAAGCACGCCTACTGTACAACCTGAACGAGTTGTGGAGTCTATCTGTGTATCAACCTCAGTGCTGAACAAAGCACACCTACTATACAACTTGAATAAGCTGTTAAATCTATCCATTTATCAACCTCAGTGCTGAATAAAGCACACCTACTGTACAACTTGAATGAGCTGTGAAGTCTATCCGTGTATCAACCTTGGGTATCCCCAAGCCCCATCCACAAAGCAGAGCCCTGACAGACCACTCCAGCTCCTAAAGGCAAAAACCTCACTACTGCCCAGAGCACGTTGGATCCTGACCCCTACCAGCTCCCTGTTTCACCTTAGGTTTTTTGTTAGCTCCCCTCTGGCTCTGGCTTTTGCAAATCACAGGCTAGGCTGAACGGGAGAGAGAAGGAGTAGGAGAGCAAAACCTTTCTTGCAAGCACTTCTGCAATGCTGAGTGCAGATATTCCTGTCCCTTTCATTTCTCTCTGAAAGGAAGAGGGGAAAGATGACATCTTTCCTTAAAAACCCAAATCAAGAGTGGGAAGTTTGAACAGACCTGGAAAATGACGAGCTGCTTCCTCAGCCCCCACTGCCTGCAGCAGGAATTGAGGATGCTCGGTGAAACCTGGGAAAAGCCCCTGGCTGCAAATACTAGATGAAAAGTCACAATATTTAAACAGTACACCATCAAAATTGAGAATGTACAATCATGGCTGCAAGTACTGAGGGACAGTAGGTGAAGTACAAATAATATAGTCTAGTGCTAAATTGTGACTAGGCACAGAACAAGTCCATCAACAGCATACTAAAGGAATCTTTATTAAATAATGCAGATACAACTCCTCATTATTTACATCCAAATTGTCCATTTTAAGTAGTACTAGTGTGTAAGGCACAACTCCAGAACCAGCCAGTAAGTTACACAAGACTCAATAGAATAACATGTAAGAATGTTGAGTTTTGTAATACTGTGTGAAACCAAAGCTGGATGCCATGAACGTCTGCACTCCACTCCCCTGACTACTTGCCTGCACACAGTGTATTTTGCATAAACTATTTTGCTATTTGAAGTAGGGCAATTGCCATCACTGTCATTATGGTCCTTAGGAGAGACACCCAGAACATTCACAATTCAGACTGTGATCCTTGCTATATGTAAACAAAGCCCTTAGCTGATAGCTGCAAAATCCTCTTTATGGATTAAAAATTACTGGGATTAATATTATAATCCTCAAAATAATAACCCTACTGCAATACTTCTTGTTTCCCATTTTTCCCCTATTCTCAGGGAAGTACCTTAGGACTAAGAACTGGAACCAAGTCTTTCCAAATGGATTTTACACATAAGAAAAAAGCTCAAGCAAGCATTCCTCACTGCCATCTTGTTTAGAAAGCAAACTACATATGAGCACACAGTGGTAACTGCCTGGGTGAGCAGAGTACTTTCTGGTGTGCCCAGAATTGTGCATTTTATATCTGTCTGTCGAGAAGAAAACCAAAAAAGTCAACCAAAAGACCCCCACTTTAATACTTAAGCAATTAAATCCTACATTGCATTTTACAGACCTACACATGAGCACTTATTAACAGGCTATTATGGCACTGGGCAGCTGAAAGGAAGATTCTGGGTGCAGCTGTATCTGTCTGTACATGAATACACCTGAGAGGAGCAGACTGAACCAGCTGAAGAGGTCACTCATTCCAAGTGTGAAACAAGCCACTTTCCAGTGCACCAGGTGACCCGTGGTAATAAAAGGCGGCTCAGTTTCTACGGAGGTACTTTGATGTGTGGAACAACCTATCTAAATGTATTCTACTTCTATCAGAACACAGCTAAGACAACTGCTTTCAATGAAAAATATTTACTACCAGAAGAAAGGTCCACTTCAAAGGCACATGCTTTCACATTCCAGTCCAAAGTGCTTACAGTAACAAGACAGGAATACTGCAGTTGTACCCAAAGGAAGCCGCACTAAGAGAGTTTTGGTTTTCTTGGGTTTTGTGGTTGTAAAACCAGCCCCAAATTATTCACAGTTGTTCCAGCATTCCTAATGTTAAACCAGCACATTTTGGTGACGAATCACATTGTAAGGCTAAATGTGAGCACACTTATCAGTGCAGTACATTCCTGAGTCTTTGGAACTCAAAATAAAAAATAGTTCTCTGAAATATACAATCCCTTCATCGTTTTGGCTCATTTTTGACCTATTTTTCTATTTCCCTTTTTGAAAAAAGTTCATCAAAAAGTTAATTTTACAAAACCAACCAAACAAAAAAAAAACCCAACATTTTTTTTCTCTCTATCGCTTAGACATAACCTCCAGTTGCTTAAGAGTGCAAGAAAGCTTAGCATAAACTTGGCTTGTGTCCAGCCAGCCTTGTCATCTCAGTGTAAAACAGCAGGAAGGGAAGTTCCACAGAACTGAACACTNTCCAACCTGGCCTTGAACACTGCCAGGGATGGAGCACTCACAACCTCCCTGGGCAACCCATTCCAGTGCCTCAGCACCCTCACAGGAAAGAATTTCTTCCTTATACCCAATCTAAACCTCTCCTGTTTCAGTTTGAACCCCAACTGCTTGTGCTGGATAACCATGGATTCAGGGACACCAATAAGTTAAGTAAACCTGTTCCTGACTGAAAAGAGCTAGGCTCTAAGGGAAGAACATTAGGAACCAAAGGCAGTGATTTATGCCACCATGACCTAGGATTTGCACGGCCAGATCGGTGGGAAAGGAACCACTACACAATACTTGCACCATGCCTCCTGGTGACCATATCCGAAGTGGATACTGGAAGAGTGATGACAGCAGTACCAGCTGAGTGAGGACAGAGGCCTCAGACTGATAGAGACTCGTGAGCATTTTGCCAGAGAGAGGAAGTCTGACTTGTACAGACATTACCCTGCTAACACTGCCTGCAGTGGAACTGAAGACAGCAAACAGGATTTTATTCTACATAGCTGACACATGTAAGTAGCCAGAAGTTTGAAACAGCATTTTTAGATAAAAGCAATGTTATATTGTCTTATCTGAAGCTGAGCAAGTTGAACAGATGTTTCAACTGATCTCAAAATTAAGTTGTGAACTTATTTTAATAACACCAAATAGCTTGTTTCATCCCCTCTGACATTATTAGGGGAGAATAAATTCCTTCTTGGCACATGGTCTTTCCCTTGGTCCCAGGACAGAAATATGATCGCAGATTTTGCTGCATAGTAATAAACACCTCAAAATTATGACAGGCTTATCTAACTTTATGACAAAGTAAAACTGGTTTATTGCAGTGTTATGGTAGGGTCTTCTCTTGCCTGATGCAAGATTAGATAGCATAATAAGATTAGACACCACAGCACACAAAAATCATCCTTTTGCCTAGGACTGCTATTTTAACAATGCTGTAAATCAAATTTAAGACATGAAGGAAAATGCTGTTCTTCATATTATGTGCTATAAACTCATCTCATCTATTAGGTACCTAATTACAGCCTGAGATAGCTCAGGCGAGCTATAATGAGCCATGAGCCTCAGCACTGACTTCCAGTAGGCACATTACTAACAATTACTAGCAATTGTCCCACGAAACGTTCAGCACTATGGGACCTTAAAAAAGAAGCAGCTTTTAGTCTGACATTGCACAACTTCATCACTAAAAACAAAGGGCTGATTTGCAGGAATGGACCAATCCTCTATTCCTAACAACAGATGGCATAAATTACTTGATGTTAACTAATAAAAACCCAGCAGCAAAGTTCACTGCCCACCACTGTCAGCATGAGAGAGAACAGGTTTTTCAGAGAGGGTAACTGTGGAATCATGGAATCACAGAATACCAATGGCAAGAGGAATGGTAGAAGGAAAGCAAATTGTTGAGAAACACTTCTAAGTCAGGACCAGGATTAAAAGTTGTCTAATGCTGTGTTTCCAAACAGACCGACTGACCCAGCACGCCATAGGAAACAGGACCTTCGATAAGGGTGAGCATGAGATGTGCCAGGGTACCAGGAGGCAA
>NDXB01008485.1:4383-15741 GCA_002631895.1 Agapornis roseicollis | reverse complement strand
TTCTTTTTCTTTTTAGTTTGTGTATTCCAGTCAATGTTTTTCTTCTCTTTTTTTTTTTTTTTTTTATTACTTTCTTCTTTTTAAAATCCTTTGTCTCTCTGATTTTCAATTTAGCAATGTTTTCCTACTTTCCTGTTAGCATACATAACGATGCTCTTTTTCTTGTTCACAGAGTTCTTTCATGGGTATTTGTATTCACGAGTCTGAAAGACGCTCAGCTTTAGCTCTGTTCCAGATGAAAGCTTGTATACCTTCCTGTTTATCTTTGTGGGGTTTTTTAAACTGCTCATTCTCTTTATTGAATATATTTATAAACTGTGCAGTGTAGCGTTTGACAATGTCAATATAATTTGCTTATAGGTAAAGTAGATTCTTCAAGACACAACTATTTATCTATCAAGAAGATCAATAACAGAATTTATAAAATTAAAGAAAATTTCAAATTATTAAACCTCCCAAAATGAGGAAAAAATAAACATCCATAGGAAAATTAAATAGAAGGTAAAATACACTTGTGGTTCAGCTTTGATTGGTTAATTTCCATGACTCAAAGTCCAAAACCAAATTTTTAAATAGTAGGGTCTCTCAAATGTCCATATAGGGATTAATATTATATAATATCTTCATCAATGGCATAGTGCAATTGTGTGTAACCTTAGTAAGTCTGCAGATGGCATGAAGCTGAGTGGTACAGTTGATACCCTTGAAGGAAGGGATGCTGGGCAGAGGAACCTTGACAGGCTTGAGAAGTGGATTGATGTGAGCCTCATGAGGTTCAACAAGGCAAAGTACAAAGTCCTGCACCTAGGCTGGGGCAATCTCCAGTATTAGTACAGGATAGGGGATGAAGGGATTGACTTCAGTCTTTCAGAGAAGGGCCTAGGGATACTGGTAGATGAAAAACTGGATATGACCCAACAATGTGCACTTAATTCTCTAATTTTGTAATTCCTTTAAGGGATTTGTCAAAAGTCATTCCAAAACATAACCTATTCCGAAACATTCAGACAGTTGAAATTCAAATGCAGTACTTAGAGCCTCCACTGCTTTCTATATTTATTCAGAGGGTAAAACTGAATGAAATATTGCATAGTTATGAAAACTACAGGTGAAGATTTCCTACAAGACTGGTCATCAGTAATAGTACTTTGTGCCACTTTTTGTCACAGCCAGGCTTTCCACTAAGATGCACATTATTGTAACTAGGATGAGGACTTCATTTTCAGTGGATAATATGTCTGATCACCAAGGATTTTGGTCTTGCAATTTTGCATGTACCTATACTGATTTCTGCAGATTGGCTTATCATTTTAATCTTTTTACTGAAGTCTGCCTACTAGCATGTAAATACACTTTGGATGGTGAGATCTTTACAAAAGATCAACTTTAATAATTCACTGACAATTATTTGCAGAAGCTGGTGATAGACATCTACTCTCCAGGGATGTCATTAGTTTTGGCCAGAGGTGCTATCTGTTGTATAAACACGGTGTCTTAAAAAAGATTATGGGATATGAATTTATGCTTTTCATTATGCAGGCAGGATTCCTCATTGTTGCTGAAAGGTTAAATGCTTTCATCTGTTGTTATGAAAGCAGTATAAGCTGGTGACTGCAGCATTGTCCAGGGAGATGCATGTTCAATTTCTAACATGACTAGTATCTTGCTTCTTAACCTTTAACAAGCATTTCCCTATCAAGTTCCTTTGGGCTGAAGGGTGATTTTAATTCTCTGTAAAGTATGACAAAAATTCTCATGTCATCATGTCATGTGTATAATTACAATTGTTATTCATATTAGTAGTTTGTTTTAATATTCAGTCTTGTTCTTAGGTGACCTCTTAAATCCAAATCTTGGGGTTTAAAGTTTTGCTTTTAAGTAGTTGACAAAAGAGCTTTTCTATTTCAGCAGAATACGTAATTAAGAGGTACATTTAAATTTTTCAATTTCATTTCACATTGGCTTACTGAATTTTCTTTTTCAGTTGCTTGCATTTTGCAGTTTTATTTTAATCCATTATTTTAGACTAGAGAGGTGTATGGTAAACTGTACATATTGGTCTTTGTTTAACTCACATAAGCTTTTACCAACAGAGCTCTCTCTAAACCCATACAACTCTTGTCCACTAACACATTTTTACATTAGACCACAAAATAATTCCTAATATAGTGGTTATATTTTACTCCTTTTCATACTTTAGCCCAAACATAATGTCATATATTACACTCATTTAATTAAAAACAAATTAATAAATAAAAAGACATCTACTATTAAAGCCCAGAGGAAGTATTCTGTAAATATAGTAAGACTTACTAGAAGTTGTTATTGTTAAAAGTTTTGGAAATTCAAGATCTTGATTATGTGGAATGAGTAGATAAAATGAAAAGTTGGAGAACGACTTATTGCATAAGTAAAGATGTATGCATAAGTACATATACATAAAAATACATAAATACATATATGAATGCATATGTCGTACGTATGCACATAATACATAAATATGCATTAAAAATGTTCTGTGTTGTCAGGTATACAGATTATCTATCAGTTTTCACAGTTTAGCTGGATTTTTTTTTTTTTTCTGGTACCATGTAGACATGGTATTTTAAACTATAGTTTTGCATGTGCATGCATGTATGTTTTCTAAAAAGTCTTAAAATAGAATAATTCAGGTTGGAAGGGATCCTAGGGAGTCTTTTATCTTAAACTCTTCCTTACAGGAGGGTCAACCAGGTTGTTCAGGGCTTTATCCAATCAGGTCTTGAAAATCCCCAGGACTGGAGACTGCACAATGAGTCTGGGAAACTTGCTCCAGGGTCTAACCAATCATGGTCATAATGTAATATTTTGCCATTATGTCAGACTCTCCCTTTTCAATTTGTGGTCATTACCTCTGAGCCTCCTGGCATGCACAGCTATGAAAAGCCTGTCTCCACCTTCTTGCCACATTTTGCTGAACACTGGAGGGCTGCATGCATGCACTTGAAGTTGCTTCTTCTCCAGACTGAAGAAACCGAACTATCTCAGGTTCATCTTAGATAGCAAGTGCTCCAGCCCCTGATAATGTTGGATGGAGCAAGTCTGCTGGAGCATTTCCTCTGGGGATCTCAAACTGGACTGCATATCACAGGTGTGTTGTAATGAGGATTCAGTATAAGGGAGTAGATGTTTTCCTCAATCAATTGCCATGCTTCTGTAGACATATCCCAGGATGCTGTTCATTTTTAGTGCTGCCCAGGCAGCACTAATACAGCACATTATAACCTGCTGTTCACCAAGGCCCCCAGCATCTACTCAGTGGAGTTACTGGTAATTTATTTTTAAATCAGCTCTTCCATATCTTCACTTTTTAAGGTGTGTTTTTTGAAATAGAATTAAAATGAGAGCTCCTTTTAGAAGTGACTTTATTTGGGGAGTGAAAGGCATCTTAAATAACATTTCAGAGTTATGTTTTTCTGATCAGGTTGAATTTCTCCTACTGTAGAAACATCCATTTTGAAAGTTTCTGTTCTTTATGTAAACTTTTTCACACCTTCACATGATTTATAAATTCTCTTAATAAACTTACTACCCCATCGGTCCTGGAAACATCTGCTAGTCAATAGCTTTCAGTTGGGTCAGCACCATAAATTGAAGGCTACATCTTTAATATGTGTTCCAGCACTTGATTTCACTTTTTTATCTGAATGTGTTAACTTCTGGTCTGTGAGTCTGAGCATCTCCAAACAGCCTTTGGCAAGCAGTGCGGAGCTTGAAGCTGTGTAATGCAATTTGATTATTTGATATTGTGTATATTCTTAACAGCTCTGTGTAACAATATAACATTTACCAGAGACATTGATTTTAAGTGGAAGGTGTTAATTATAAGGCATTACTCAAACTTCCTTAGTTCATGGAGGTTTCTTTCTTTATATAAAACTTAGGGCTGAATGCAATCTATAGTCACTGGGAAGAGACTAAGATTTATTCCTGTGTAGGTTTGCCCTTTAATCAAGGATGGGTTCCCAGTACAGGTCACATAATTGTAGTACAGTCTTGCTGTGCAGGGTTGCTAAGGAAAGGAACAGGCACTACGAAATAATCCTGGTTGCTGAGCAATTTCGAAGTTTCTACCAGGTAGAAAGAAGTGATAGCACTAAACAGCAACTCTTTATGTGTGTGCTCGTGTGTGTGCTCATGTGTGTGTGCAAGAAGTGCAAGAGGGAGAGTTTGATGGTGAACTGTTTGTTGCAACCTGCCCTCCTCCTTTCTCAGCAAGTTTAAGTCTAAGAAAAGAATAATGCCCTTATACTGCCCAACTATGGTCCCTTTGCAATAGGACTTACTCTTAAAAACCTCTGGATTAAAAAAGGTCGGTATTTATTTCTGCTTAATATTCATGAAGTACAGTAATACATGAAGTGTGAAAATGGTAAGGGCAAAGTGTCTCATGAAGTGAGTGATCTGGGAAATGAAGTGTTCAGCACTGCAATCAAACAAACCCTCTTAATGAGAAATTGTTGGGTAAATCAGAATATTTGCTTTGAAATAAGAGGCAATGATGGATTTTTGTATTAGCTGAGATACAGTCCTGTACAACTTTATACAATTTGCTTTGTGTAGGTCATCATGAGGATGCCCAATGAATAATAATCACAGTAATTTGTTAATCGTATATATTGTCCAGTTTTGTGTGCATATCTAGAAAGTTATGCTATTTTTTATCCTAAAGAAAAAACACTTATTTTATATATATATACATATATACATACATATAGGTATGTATATCTAATTTTTTTTTTGTTTGTAAGAAATTTGAGGCATTTTATAAAAAGTATATTCAATTTATGCATGTGTGTNTATATTGTCCAGTTTTGTGTGCATATCTAGAAAGTTATGCTATTTTTTATCCTAAAGAAAAAACACTTATTTTATATATATATATACATATATACATACATATAGGTATGTATATCTAATTTTTTTTTTGTTTGTAAGAAATTTGAGGCATTTTATAAAAAGTATATTCAATTTATGCATGTGTGTATGCATGAGGATGAATGAGGAGTGGTTTATTACATTTCAGAAGGAATTCTTTTATATATTATTTCCAAAAAGTAAAAATAAATAATGCAAAAATGTTTAAAAGCTGTATAATATTCTAGGCTTCAATTCAAAGATTGAATTGAATAGGATTCAATTCAAAGAATTCAAAGATTCTCTTTGAAATCTGAGTTTCCTGTTATGAATTTATTGCATGCCAAATTCTGCAGTCTAGAAAGACCTGAGTAATGCAGCAAAGTTTCTTTTCCAGTCACTGCCTAAGCTGCTAGCACAGTTTTGGGCCTTTAATAGGAAATTTAACCTCAGCCCAGACGGAAAATTGGATTAAAACAGAAATTCAGGATAATCAGATGCCTCAAGTGAAAATAGTATTAAACATGCAAACTCTGTATGTATGAAAAATATTGTGATCTTGGAAAATTTTTAGTACAATGACAGGGTATAGAAAAAGTCTGTGTTTTTAAAAGATACTTGGGCAATTTGGTGCTCACTTCTGAAAAGCCTTTGAGAAAGATATAAAATATGACATGGGCAAGAAAAGTGAGAGTCATCATTGTGAGTGACAAGTCTTAAAGTTATCTGCCCAAATCCTGATTAATCACCCTCAGTCTCTTTTATGGCCACATCAAGAAGAGTGAATCCCCCAGACAGCTTAATATAGCCACATCCTAAGTCAGTTTTAAGAATGTGCACTTAATTTTCCTGCATCTCTCAATTTTCTAAATAATGCTTTTTACAATTCTTTATCAGCTGAGAATATAATTTAGAAACAAAAAGCTGACTGAAACTGCTAACAGAACTTTTGAAGAGAAAGGCAGATGAAAATGCTGAAAAACAGACCTAAGCTGATCAGCATGTGGATGGTGACTGTACCAAAATACACACACACACCGCCCCATAGAAAAACAACAACAAAAACCCCACAACAAACAAACACCCCCCCAAAAAAAAAAACCCACAACTAAACAAAAACAACTAAAAAGAAGTATAGAAGCAGAGACTGAAAAATACATTGCCAGCCTTTCAGTAAACCTCGTAAGAGTTGTTCAAAAACTGAGTTCTTGATGTACTTATTTATTACCCATATAGACTTTGTGATTTGAGAGAAATATAATGTAAACTGATGAATCCACATTCAGTGCCAAAAAGCAAATAGAGAGAATGATTACTGTTCATTCTTAAGTCCTTTAAGCCAACCATGCAATTTGGGATATTTTGTGTTTTTCAGTGGTTGGAGTTGACTGTGCAATAGATGGTAGCTAACAGCATGAAGGGAAAACAGTGCAGCAAGAACTGGTAGTTATAGGAGAACATTGAGTTCCTATGACAACTGAGAACAGGCTGAGGGTTGCAGAGGAATCTCATCCTAAGTATGTGCTACTTAAAATGATCAAAGAGGATATTTTCCTTTTATTCTTGTATTTTCATTCAGAATTAGTTGCTTGCTTAGTATCAAATTGAATACTAATAACATACAGTACCATGACAAAGGCTCTGGTTGCAGCTTGAGAAGGCTTTGTGAATAATATAAAATTTAAATTCCACAAAAGTAATTAATAAAACTACCATAGGTACAAAAATTCTGCATGTTAATTCATTTATTTTAGCTTCATTGTTTTTAACAACCATAGATTATAAATAGTTCACTGTACAGGGCATAGGCTAGGCTGATAAATTTCATAGGTTTGTAATGGGGAAAACATTACATCTCGTGCTTTGCCGCAGATTAACGGGAAACCCATGTTTATACTATGCAGACAATTTGTATACTTTAAACTGAATTTCAGAGGCATGCTTAGAAGAAAAACAAAATAAAGTAAGAATTTACATAGGAAAAGAATGGCAATACAATGTTGAGACTCCTTGGAACTTCTCTGTGGTAAAAGAAAAATTTGTATTATGCTGGGTTTTTTCTATGTCGGATATAAATATATATATACACAAACCAAAAAGGAAAGGCATGAAATCTTCACAAGCCTTCTGTGTGATTTATCTCTCCTAAACTCCTAAATGTTTAACATCTAAGCTAATCATCCTAGGTTCCCTGTATATTTAGCAAAGAGAAATAGGCATATCCTGAGGGTGATTCATCTACCCTGACTCAGACTCAAATTTTAATACAAGTTGAAGAGCCTTCTGGATTTTTCTGGAAGAATCTGTTCCAATAAGGTCAATCTCACATTTTGTGAGCCTGTGGGATGAGTGATGATCTATTCTGTAGGTATATATTTTTATACAAGACCTTTAGAAACTGTTGATTAAGGCAGTGGTAGAATACAAGAACAAGCCACAGGAAGTAAGTCTTTTCTAGTCCCAGGAGCAGAGAATTAGTGTTTATGGGTATCAAAATACCTTCAAAACTGTAAATGAATCAGAAGATAAACTATGCTATACACACAATAGGAAAACATTATCATTTCTGTTGCAAAGACTTATGGAAAAGACCTCAATGTGGCAAAACCTGAATTCCATATGACTGAAAAAATATATCTCAGAACTTTCTAATTTATTAAGTTGCATATGTTTCACACATAATTTCTCTTTAAAGACCTTCCCTTTTCATTGGGATTCATCAGCATATCAGAATAGCCTTTGCTTTTTAGTTGCTTTGAAGTAATACGGTGTCCAGAATGTATTTTACCCTTTTTTTTTCTACTCTGTTTTCCTGATATTTTAATATTTTCATCTCTTGCTTTCACCATTACTGTTCTCAGGGTACTATCATGATCCATCTCATTAGCTGAAGCAATAATCATATCATTGGCAATTCTGTCTTCCCTAGAAGTATCACCAATTGCCTCATAACTCTCTTTCTACAGTATTTCACTGGCACATTTAATCTCAAATGTTAATCTAGAAAATTGATAATGTCCTCTTGGAGAGTTAGAGGTACCCAAAAAGAGACATACCTGTCTAATTTTCCCTGCCAGGCCCCATCTTTCCTTTCTGAAACTGTAACAAGTTGTTCAATTGTTAATTGATGCTGCAAATCTGATGTCAACATTAGCTGTGGTAACAGTCATGGTGCTATTTAATCTTCTGGTGTTAGAAATGCTGAGTCATTTTTTTTTCTTTGCTTTTTTTTCTGTTCCCATCAAAGTGCTGATGCATTCTCTTGTGATATCAAGTTTCTATTATTTTCTGGCTAATCACTTCTGCCAGATCATAGAATCGTAGAATGACAGAATGGCTTGCATTGGAAGGGACCTTTAAAGGTCCATGGCTAAGGATAAATGAAATGGGTTCAGATGGTTTTGAAAGGGTTGGCTTGCTTGTGTTAAGGGCAAAAGACAGGACCACCAGCATTTGAATAGAAAAATAGATAATGCTGATGAGGACTTTGTCTTATTCATGTAGGACAGTAATCCAAGCTGAAGTGCTTGCAATACTGATGTGGGTAAGAGATTAAAATTATATTTATATAAATTATTAAAAAGCCCAAGTATTTATCCTTGCCAAAATAATACTAGATGTAATATATGGAATTTGTAAAAAAATAGGAGTGGTCTATCTCATTTAACTTCAAATGTGTGCAGTGTTTGTACTTCTTAGTCAATGGAGAGGAGCAAGCACTTTAAAGATCCCAAGATGGAAAGGTCAGAAAACCTATCTTAAGTCACAAGAATTATGTTTTAGCAGTGCCATTAACAGCACAAATATATAAAATAAGCTTATAATTTGTACTGTTATATCTCAGGCAATCTAATGAATATGAATATAAGTATTATATGCTGTTTTATAAGATATATTTCATATAATTTATAAGTAATAAAATATACTATTACGTAAATAGTATATATAAAACTATTTATACTATTATATAAATAATACAATTAATACATAGTTAATAGAATTAAATACTGAATTATATAGTGTAATATAATTATACTATATAATTTACACTATTATATAGTGTAATATAATTATACTATATAATAGCATAAATACCCATATAACATTTTAAGCCTTTTTTGCTTCCAAATTTTCACCAGGGTATTTTTTAATCCATTCAGCTTCAGTAATTGATATGGGTTTGCAGCTTGTATGTGTCTGTGCACTTCAGTGGCTCTCTAATGCATGTGTGTTCACTGATTTGGCAGAAAAGGATTAATTTATATTTGTAAGTTCTGGAATAGCTTTTGGTGGTTGATCCAGCCATTCTCTGAATATCCAGACTCCCTTTGGCATTAGTTGCCCAGCTATAACTTTTTGGATTCAACTGGATAAATTCGTGCTGCAAAGATTGCCTCTAAATTTCTGACTAATGGTTTTCATGCAGGGCAAGATGGAACAGATGGTCTTTGCATGGCAGAAGCTCCCTAGAATCAATTTCACCTCTCTCTGCTAGAACAGCTGACAACAGCACTAATTGATGTCAGTTGTTGCACATTTAGGAGGGGATAGAGAATATGTAAATTCTTACAGTTTCTAAAAGAGATCCATAAAATCTCTCATGCTTGTACAAATTCATAGAAGTTTGTTGGGAATGGTGCTTTTTCTGCACAACCTTTTTTTTTTTTAATACATTTCCAAGCTTTCTCTTGCCAGGAAAAAGAGTTACGATCCAAATTGATGTGTAGATCTGTCAGCAATCTGAATGCATCATCAGTCCCATGGAGCTAGTGTAATTTAGACACAGAGTCCAGTATCTTTGCCCAGATGCTTTTACTGATAGAAATATGTCAATTGTTTCAGAGAAAGAAAAGGAAAATATTATTTGATTTTTCTAATTAAAATTGTTTAGGTAACAGGTTCTTTTTTCAAATTAATGTGTCTTCAAAAAAGAAAAAGAATTATTAGATATTAGGAAGCATCGTAACTTATATACCATCATAAGCGTTACTATGCATCAGTTCCTTCTATGGGTGGATAAAATAAGGTCGTGGTTACTCTAGAAGGCTTCATGGACTATGAACTGTACAGATGATGCAGAATGAATCTATGAAGTACACTGACAAAACCTGTAATTTGTTGTTTAATGCTGTATTAATGAAATGTATTATTAAGGAATTAGTTACACAAATGGTTCTTGTATAGTGTTAGCACCAGTATAACATAGATAAATGAGATACATAGCTTTTTGAAATCTCTCCAAAAAACTTCCATGAAGGTTCACCAATGAAACCACCAGATTTCAGCACTGATCTCCTGATATATGTGCAGTGATAACATGGAAGTCTTCTATGTCAGTAGATGCAGAATTCAAGGACTGGCTGATGGTTAGCAACCCATCAGAATTAGATTGCACATATATAAGATTTTACTCAGTTATTTTGATGAAAATAAAACTTAATTTAGCTCATTAAAGCTTGAGCCTCTATATCAATTAAATAAATTATCTTTGAGATGGGACACTGTTGGCCAGTTGCATAGCAGAATCTAATGACTGTGACACAGAGGACGACTTCTTATGCTTAAAAGGCATCCAGAGCTCAAAGGGGGATGTAAAGGTTTTAAGGGGACTGTGCAAGAACTTGGTAGGAAGAAGTTCACCAAAGGTCAGAAAATAACCTCTTAATTTTCTTGAATTACAAAATATTTTGGTCTATTAATCATAAATAACATGAAAGTAGCTGTGTATTTTTCTGCATGATTCTAATAAATTATCTGGAGTAGACAACAGGGATTTAACTTTCTCTGAAAAAGTAATTCTTACATTAATAATAGCTAATATAATGTCTGTGTCTATTATTTATTTATGAGCTGTGAAACAAGTGATGTTCTCAGCCTGTCAATCATGTCCATGTTTCTTTCCTAGAATATATCTGCTGGCTTTCATAGTTTTTTCATAGGTTGTTAATTTTAGTTTTCTCAGAAAACTACACAATACTGCAAACTATCATTTTCTTTAAGTTTAAACTTAAAATACTTCAGATTTATTCAATAATAATAGCTAGTGTACACTCACCCACCAAGTTCTTTCTGTCTGTTAAGATGACAATTGAATTCTGCTATATGTAAAAACAAGTGGTGGGAACAGAATATAGCAACTTGATAGGGAAAAGTATAAGATGTAAAGGTTGACTTCCATGGGAAAAACAGTATAAACAGAGAATATGCTCGTTAAAACCTTGCATTTGGTTTGTGTGACAAGGTTTTTTTTGGGAGGAGGATCCTGCAGGGGTGAATTCTGTGAGAAGCTGCTAGAAACTTTCCCCATGTCTGATAGCCAGTGCCAGCTTGCTTCCAAATGGGCCCCTTCTGGCCATGGCTGAGCCCATCAGTGACAGTGGTAGCACCTCTGGGATAATATATTTAAGAAGGGGAAAAAAAATCCTGTAAGTGTATTAACTTGCAACAAAAAAAAAAAAAAAA
>NDXB01008481.1:0-24322 GCA_002631895.1 Agapornis roseicollis | reverse complement strand
CAGCAATGTGCCCTTGTGGCCAAGAAGGCCAATGGCATCCTAGGGTGCATTAGAAGGGGTGTGCTTAGTAGGTCAAGAGAGGTTCTCCTCCCCCTCTACTCTGCCTTGGTGACGCCACATCTGGAATATTGTGCCCAGTTCTGGGCCCTTCAGTTCAAGAAGGACAAGGAATTGCTTGAAAGAGTCCAACGCAGAGCCACAGAGATGATTAAGGGAGTGGAACATCTCCCCNCTTCAGTTCAAGAAGGACAAGGAATTGCTTGAAAGAGTCCAACGCAGAGCCACAAAGATGATTAAGGGAGTGGAACATCTCCCCTATGAGGAGAGGCTGAGGGAGCTGGGTCTCTTTAGCTTGGAGGAGACTGAGGGATGACCTCATCAATGTCTACAAATATGTAAAGGGTGAGTGTCAGGATGATGGAGCTAGGTTCTTTTCAGTGATGTCCAGTGACAGGACAAGGGGCAATGGGTGTAAACTGGAGCATAGAAGGTTCCATTTGAACATCAGAAGAAACTTCTTTACTGTGAGACAGAGCACTGGAACAGGTTGCCATGGGAGGTTGTAGAGTCTCCTACGTTGGAGATATTCAAGGCCAACCTGGACAAGTTCCTGTGTGATGTACTCTAGGTTACCTTGCTCTCACAGGGTGGTTGGACTAGATGATCTTTCGAGGTCCCTTCCAACCCTTAGGATTGTGTGATTCTGTGATGTGTCTCGACTGAAACACAGTATGCAGCACAGCAAAAGCCAAATAAAAAGGAAAGCATTCCCCTAGCAATTTTTTTTCCTACAAGAGTTCTTAGGCAGGCAGGTTAAATTCAGTTTTGCTAATAAAAAAAGCCTCCTGCCCAGACAGCTACCCTACTCCTACTATTTTTTTTTTTTTTTTGACAAACTGAGCTAGGAAGTGACAGCAGACTGGCAAAAACATTCCTCATTAGCTATTTTGTTTGGTCCCCAGCTTAGCTCTGCTTACTTAGTCCAACATCGCCTTCCTCTTGATCCAGCTCATTTGGAGGCTGATGGTGGAAAATGCAGTTTATCAGAAGTCCAATGTGGCTCAGAAGGATGAATGGTGGAGGCAGCCATGGCTTCTCATGGTAAGTCATAATGTAGCGGTACCTGTTGTACTTCCAGAGCTTGTTTGATATGGATTTCAAATCAAAATAAACATTACTGAGAAGAGAGATAGAGAGGGAAGGAGGGTAAAACACTCTTGTGAGGAATACTCCCAATACAGCACAAGATGCTTGTCTACAGATCGAATTTGACACTGAAGAAAAGTCCCATCCCTCCAGTGAGGTAAATCAGCTTAGCAAGTTTCATTTAACACAGCAGTAGCATGTGCCTGCAGCTACTGCACTGAGAATGAGATCTTCAAAGCTGCCTAAAGGATTTGGGGATCCAATTCCCATTCACATTAATGGGAACTGGGCAAAAAATATCCCTGAAGTGGCTTTGAAATCTCAGCCAGATTATTTAAACATTAATACATAGCTTAACTGAGAATTCAACATTGCGTCTTTGGACTGGATTAAATGTAGGAGTCAGGCTAAGGGAAGAGTATTAATAAAACAGTTCTGTGCAATCCCCTAAACAAAATATTTGCTGCAACAGGCAGCTTCACAAACAATCCTTCTGCAGGGTACTCTTTGGAGCCATGATATTACTAAACATGACTGTTGTTGCACTGAATAATTTTCCATATCTACTATCATAAGTCCAAGCACAGGAAAGCAACTTTATGGTCCCTGGCTCTGTAACTGCAGCTGTATTGTTGTGCTATACACCCAATATATAATCACAAAAACATGAGCTTTGCTTCTGGGAGCATAATTAAATATATTGCTCATACCCATTTTTGGTCCCACTTCTGGAACAATCAAATCACTAAGCAGAAGATTTAATATCATCCTTGCTGAAGGTTTAAATCTAGAAATAATTCAAATTATAATTTCACAGCTGCATATTAAAAAAAAAAGATGCCTTACCACAATTTCAGGAAGGGGATTTCTAATTGGAAGTGGGAATAGAATGAGTTTTGATCATTCACTTTTTTTGAATATTAATCACTACATTTCTCCATTTGATTTTTTTCTTTAACCTACAGCTGACTTCCAACAGTTTTCTTCACCAGAAATAGAACTCCAGAAAAAAATAATTAAATGCTTGGGTTAGACCACTCTTTACTAGAATTTTAAATAAACTGATCCACGACAAGGATTTTCCTGTTAAAACTTGGAAGATTAAAATTACTATAAAGACACTGACTAATTACTATAATGTAATATAAATTACTATAAAATTACTATAAAGACCTCTCCTGCTCTGAGAGCAGCCATTTAAAAAGACATAAAATCACTCCATTTAAATTTCAGTCTAGAACACACCAACTTGCACCAAACAACAGGAATTTTCAAATTATTTCCTAAAGGAAGACCATGCTTCTACAAAGTCATTATTCTCTTCCCTTGAATACCTTCTCCATCTACCTGCCAATTTAAATCTTAGGCTATGCTATGATGAAATGGGCAGCCCAAGACGCTCTCAGCACAGCAAATACAAGCAAATACAACAAAGGACAAATTAACCCAGAGTTGAATTAATGTTGCTTGTTTCCCAGCTTGTTGTCCACTTTCAGACAGTCAGATTTTGTTTAAATGGCAAAACAGTTTAGGTGTCTGCTTACTATCCCCTTCCTCTCACCCCCTTGCTTCCACTGTGCTTTTTTTATTCAGCTTACCCCCATGGAGGATGGGGTAACAACCACCATCAACATGACCCCTGCTGGGGTATTTTTGGTGAAAAGCTTTCGTGGAAGTGTTGGCAAAACATCTATTAGTTACTTTGCTTTGGCATCAATTTACCATGGTACTTACTTAAAAAAAGCAATCAGCAAGTTGACCATGATGATGTACTGCACAAAGAGGTAGACAGCCTGGAGGAACGGCGTGAGGAAGGAGCCAGGAGGACAGTCTTCATTGGTTTCACAGACTGAAAATGAAGAACATACAGAGCATGATTAGAATGGAAATCAGAGCAAAGCAGAGCAATGGCCTGTGCTTCTCTTTTGCCACAAGAAACAGAATGGTCCTTACTACTTTCACAGAGATATATTATTAAATTTCCAACTAAAAAGTCTACCTTCATTTAAAGGAGATCTGAGACCTCTTTGTGATACTACTGCTCCATAGTTTCCATTGCAGTTCAGAAGTTATAGACACCATTTCATGGATATGAGTTCTTATGCCAGTCACCCTGACTTTCTGTTAATGGGAAAATTATGCAGCTGAAATGTATTTGGGAGATGGCACACACTCAAGCGAACTGAAATCCAAATCTCTGATCCTTAAGGCAAGTGGCAAAGATTTCACTGACTCCACTGTGGAAACGACACAGTGGAAAGGCTACTTTATCAGTACTGGAGTACTATTCCTTCAGAATTTCAGTAAGATCACATGTATTCATGTGTAAAAGGAAATATGGCTACTAATATTCATAAGATGAAGCAACAAATCACAGAAATTATGGGATCCTTCTTAAAGTTTTTAAATTGTCAAAATACTTTTCAGTCTTTATGACTTTTAATTAAATTTTAGATCTTTGATGAAATTTTAAAACACATTTATAAAGCAGCAGCCCTAAATTGAGGACATATTCCACAGCATAAAGAGTCACTATAAAAATTATAGTTTTATTTGGGAAGTGTCAAATTTCCAATGTTTAGCATTAATAAGTGATTAAATGGATTAAACTGTGAAACTTAACAGTGTGCTTTCATTACAAGAATTATGACTTACATAACCAAAATACATAGCCATCATGTGACTGTTTCAGAAATAATAATAGATGCAATACCTAAAATCATGCTAATAAATTAGGTCTATGCTGAACTATGTGTGTTAAATATATGTATCTACTTGCATACCCACTTTTCTATTTTAGGAACAGTTTTACTTGTACCCATCACTTAGCAGCATGAGAGTGTCTTCCATCTGTAATGCTGAAATAGTTCCTGGAGTGTCTGGTTCTTCTCTGTTACTGAGACAAGGTCAAAACCATAATCATTGGTTATATTTTTCCTGTGTTCAACTGGTTTATCTGTTTTTTGAATGATGCCACCAGATAAGTCTTACACCAATGAAAAATACATTTTTTCCTTTATTTTTTCTTTTTGTGGTTATCATTTTATGTTTTATTCCTTTAAGGGAACTTTGTATTCCTTCCTCCAAGAGATCAGCAGCTTTGGATTTGCCTAGTTAGAAATCCATTTCACTGCCAGATCCCCTGACCATGAACTAGCTTAGTATTAGTTCCTATGGGCTTTGTTCTGAGCTTTGCAATATACTTAATTTGAAAAGCTAATGTTGAAGGGTTTAAAGCTTAATCTTTATTTTTAACAAAGAAACTAATATTCTCACCTTTAATCATGCAGTATTACATTAAGGACATATATCTATATACTGGAATCAAAATTGTCTGAGAAAGAATAAATTCCATATGTAGTCTAAACTCTAGGAGCCCAAAACAGATATGTTTCTTCACATGTTAAATTTAGGGTGCTGAGCTGTACTGTGAAAATTACATACCATCTATTTCTCCAGCATAGACCTCACCAAACATCATCCAGTAAGGCTGAAATACAATGTCTCGTGCTAGACTCCAAGAAGGAGGTTCTTCTGGTGAAAGGATTGCCTTTCGTGACACTCCAAAACTCAACAGGACTATGGCCATCATGACCACAATATAGAACATATTTGCTGTCTGGAAGATATGTGCGCATGAAAGAATTAGCTGTGCTGATTATATGTAGAGGGAATACATTTTAAGGAAGAGTCTCAATCACTGCTTTTCCAAATCACAACAGAGAAACAGGGCTAATAAACTTAGTACACTAAAGGAAATAAAAATAACTTATTTCTATGACCTGGATTACCCACATGCTTTGTAGAGGCTAAAGTCATCCTCGACCAAGAAGGGTAAAATTTCTGCTTGCATCTCAAGTAACTCTCAAGATCTTAAGCAAGATTTGAAAACTATAAAAACCCTACGATGGTGCTTTTTCCTCAGTGGTATTTCCTCCAAACTAAAAGCAAGGAATAGCAGTGAAAATTATTTTGCCTTCTAACACTGCATTGGAATTACTATGCAAGACAGAATATAAAAGTATTAATAACATAGTTCCCAATAACTGAGGGAAATTACAGTGGGAATCTGCAGATATCCCTTAAGACTAGGCTGCAGTTCAGCAGTAGTTCTTATACCAAAAGAGAAAAAAAAAAGATTAACTTTGATCTCAGAGAAATTTTGCCAGCTAAAATGGGATATAATTATTTGAATCAAAACGTAAAATAATAATGAGACAGTTTCCAGGAGCTAGGGGAATTATCTATAGTAGTGAGCCTGTCTGCAAGAGACAGTGATTCTTCTTTCTCCTATTATCAAGCTGGATCAGAAACTCAACTCCAGTGCAAACATTCTCTTAGGATCTAAGCAAAAATGGCTTTTGTGAATAAATTCAAATAATGAATAAATTAGAGAGAACTGAAATCTGATTATGATCAAATTACAAATAAAAAAGACATGGTATTTTCAGGTAATACTTTCACTATGAATTAGGTGACCTCTCCTTTGACCACCATTCTTTTCTGTCACTTCTGACCTTTACACATTACTGTATGGATGCCTTAACTACAGAACTATTTCTCCAAGGCATAATACTTACCATTTTCCCTATCATTGTCAAGTATGGGCCAGCATACTGATTCACAGCAAAAAGATCAAGGAGCCGAGCATACCAAAATATTATATCCAGGCAGTAAAGTAGCCTCCCTGCAGTTTGAACAGGGGGTTTGGACCAGCGCAAGCCAAAACCAATCATAAATATGATGATAGCTATAGAATCAGTAAAATTCCAGTATTCATAAATCCACACCTTCACTTTTTGGAGGAATTTTCCAGGTTCTGAGATAAATATCTGAGTAGAATGAGAAAGAAGAGAGGAACAAAACAAAACTTCATTAAAATCACAGACACATTCTTTAACTTCTTTTGTCTGAACAGTTTTACGACATTTGAGAATGTGTAATTTTTTCCTTCTTAAAAAAATTTTGCAGTCCTGTGTACTGCATATTGGCATTCACTGACAACTGAAGTTTGTAATTGCTCAAGTATGTCACACCTAAGGTATAATTCTGAGCCTGAACCTATTCAGTAAAGAGCATGCTCCTCGGCAGAAAAAAGCAGCCAGTATAGACTTGTTATGCGTATGTACCATTATAAATTAACAAGCATTTTCTAGAGGAATGGTCATGACCTGCAGCAGCCCTTTTGTAAGCCCCTAAGTCATGGAAACTACCAGCCTAACCTTGCTGATGGAAAAATAACTAATGCTTTAATTTCAGGCTGAAAATATAAATAAAGATCCTTGTATTCCATCAAGGACATGCTAAAAAAAGGAGTGCTGGCAACCAGCAAGGTAAAGAATGAAATGTTCACCCCTTGAACTGCGAGGTGCCCCAAAGGGATTTTAAGCTTCACTGCGCAAATGTGTGAAGTGGAATCTTTCAAAGACCATAAATAAAACCTCTGCACATTATGCAAGAGAAGCCAATTACGCAGTGCTATGTAAGATCATACTGATAAGTTCCAAGTGAAGGTGAGATTTTGAAATGTTACACCCTGATCCTGAAAGAATTTACGCATATGAAGACATTAACGTAAATAAGTGAACCTACTCAATTCAGCTGGACTAACTCACATGAGGAACGAGTTGCAGGATCAGGGCCTAAGGCTTTAACAATTAGTTGATACAATCTAGAGAAATAGTTACTTAGCTGCATGTGTAAGACACAGTGTGCCATAAAATTTTTGCCAGCAGACCAGAACTAGTACATGTACAAAGAAAATCAAATAGAAGACATGAATTTCATAGTCTCCAATAAATGCTAATGTATAGAAGAGCTGATGTTCCCACTGCCACACCATCAACATGACACAACAGCACAACAGTGATTTCTAAAGTGCTTGCTATTTCACATTTAATTTGACAATCTTTGTGTTGATTTTTAAATTATATGTCTTGCAGACACAGAATTTGAATGTTTATCCAAATTTCATTACATTCCCAGCATTTCTGCTGTCCCTTGAAATTCTTCACCTCTTTCATACTGATGTCACAGTCTTCTGAATGATCTGTTATAACAGCATCCTTCATTCAGAACTGACTGCTTATTTACATTTTATTCCTCTAAAAGTATAGCATTTCAAATGTCATAAAGAAGATAATTCACATTACTGTGGTTTACTATGTACTGATTCTGTAAAGAAATGTTCAGTAACATACAATAATTTGGGAAATACACAGCTGCATTCATCTCCAACCCCAGGTTTGGAGTGCAGATTGGTTTCAGAAGCTCATACTTAATCGACTGCAATTAATTGCAGTTAATTTTGTTAGGAATGTCATTTTTCCATGCTTAATGAGGCCAGCATTAAAAGTTTATGGTGGGTGTTTTCTTTCCCATTTCCTTTTTAGAGGGTCAGTTAGACTTGATAGAGAGACATAGATTATTCAACACATAGCACCCATTAATTGGCAACAATGTCAGCACTCAAATATCTAGAGACAAATTCCACATTTGTTATAAGAAATCTAATGGTCCACTTGCAAAAAATAAATGAAACAAGTGCCTAGGGGCAACCTGCAGCTTTCCACTGGCTTTTCACTGAACAACAGAGATTTAAGGACAAATTTTAAGATGCATTTTCAAAACCTAAGTACTGGTCTTCAAGTAGAAGACTTCTCAGACATAAATGTCTTGTATAATTCTTTCCTCTGCTAAATTCTCTACAAAAAGAATGGAGGACTTGGCATTCTTCAGTTTAGTTTTTTTCTCTGGTTTACAATATATTCTCTATAGGTGAGAAGTGCGAACAAAAAAGCTTACCTCCCTGACTTTTTCAATAGCAGTGCTGAAAATATAAATGATAACAAGCCACTCTTGCACACTTGGCCTTGGTTCCATCTTCACCAATACAGTGTAAGTGAAGAGCATGAGAAAAACCATGTACGCCATCTGCAAAACACACCATATACAATCCATATGCACAAAAAACTCCAACAAATTTCTGCAAATGTACTAACAGGTAATTAGACTGACTATATGTATTCAAACTAGTGGGTCATTGTCACATTTTTGAGCCCAAAATCTTTCCTCCAGTTCTCCAAAGTATGTTTATGGGAATATCTTTAAACAGGACTTAGAAATTGGTGTTTGGTGCTGAAAAATGGGAGCAAAAATTGGACTATTTCAGCATATGTTCACCTAGGCTCCAAATGCATATATGAGACACACTCTTTTATCTGCACACACCACTTGAATGTAAAGGCAGTGTTATGCTTTTATCCTAACCTTCTACAGGAGCAAGTAACCATTCTACTTGAATCACTGGTTTATCAGTGCCTTCCAAAACACAGGAAGAACAATATCAGCACATCTTTAAAAGGTACCAGAACATGCTATAAATGTATCTGAGATAATAGATTAACAGGTTATAAAGCAGTTAGCCACACCCTGTTAAAGAAGTAACAGTTTATGTACATAGTGGTCTGACCCAACAAGCATATTTCTCTATAGCAAATGGTCTCCTATAGATTAACATTCACTCCTTCAGAAGCAGCTCCTAAAGAAAGGGAAATGAGTGTCTGTGAGATACTGAAGGTATTTAAGGCCAGCTTCAAATCTATCTCTACATGTGCAATTAACCACTGTAAAAAGCTGTGCTCTGTTTAAATTTAGTTCTTACTTTTTTTTTTTTTTATTTTCCTATTTTTGGTTGTGCTTTTAATGCAGCTGCATGATTTTGGCAGAAAAACTTTTAACTCAATTGTGAGAAATATTCAAGTGTCTTCTCATCCACTCCCACCACTAAGTGGTTAAAAAAGGACATGTGCCTGAAAAAGGACAAAGTGGCATAAAATGGACAAGGAACTATTGGAACAAGTCCAGAGGAGGGCCACAAGAATGATCAGGGGACTGGAGCATCTCCCACATGAAGACAGGCTGAAGAAAGTTGGGACTGTTCAGCCTGGGGAAGAGAAGGCTACGTGGAGACCTTCTAGAAGCCTTCCAGTATCTGAAGGGGGCCTCTAGGGATGCTGGGGAGGGACTCTTCATTAGGGACTGTAGTGACAGGACAAGGGTAACGGGTTCAAACTCAAACAGGAGAGGTTTAGATTGGACTTTCCTGTTGGGGTGGTGAGGCACTGGAATGGGTTGCCCAACAATGTTGTGAGCACTCCATCCCTGGCGGTGTTCAAGGCCAGGTTGGATGAAGCCTTGGGTGACATGGTTTAGTGTGGGGCGTCCCTGCTTATGGCAGGGGGCTGGAACTAGATGACCTTAACTATTTTATGATTCTATGATTCTAAAATCCATGCTAGGCAAAGCAAAAGTCACATTAAGTGATATCTGGAAGATCAAAGGAGGGTTTTGTCATTTCAAGTTTCAGCATGATGACCAACCGTGTGAAACCAGAACTTGACAATTGGTGCGTTGTAGAACTCATAGATTTTTCTACTGCCAGGCAGGTTTCCTTGTCCACCATCTACTTGGCTTTCATCAGACTTCTGAGCAACCTTCTCCACATCATAATCCTTCTTTAAAAGGAAACAATATTTTAAGAGTAAGAAATCATGGTCTACAATTGCCAAGGTTGTGTCATGTTAAAGAGAAGACAGTCATAGATGCTTAAGCTTTATTCTGAATATGCAAACCATACTGTAACTTGATTTTGTCTGGTTACAACTATTTCATCTGCAGTAATCAACATGCACACTTTTCCACTATAAATACTCATTTAGATTTTGCTTTCTGACTGCAGGCAGCAGACTGGGTGTCAGCAGACCTGAATCAACTCATGTTTCTGACACACATTTCTTTCCGTCTTTAAGCAAAGTCAATCACCCTATGTCTCACTTTCCCTAACTGTGAAATACAGATAAATAACAGCTCCCAATATGACATAACTGTGTTAGTAGAACTCCACTGACAACTGTGAGACATTTTGAAATAAGGGAATGAGCTCCACATTTCTGCTCATGTATACAGTTGCACAGAAAATGTCAAGGTAGTGAAATTCTAAATACAGAATCTAATTGCTATTTTTGACATAATGTACACCTGATTAGAAGATGAGGATGAAATAAGTACTCTCTTACAAAGATCTGCCTACAAAAATAGAGTTAACTTCTTCAGTATCTTCAGTAAAATAAAATGTAAAAAAAAAAAAAAAGGCAAATACACTTGATTCTGAATTCAGAATTTGACACTTGTCTGAGTACCACTGTGAAAGTACAAGTATCTGATTGCTGCTGAAGCCTAAGAAGCTACAAAGACACACAGAAGTGGGCAACTGATAAAACTGTAAGATGCTAAAAGGAGTTTTCAGAGACAAAGGAGAGAGGGCTGGGGAAACTATAAGAAGCTAATAGCAGGGCAAGGCTGAGGGAACCAAACTGCCTTGTTCAGTTTTGTTTTCATGCTGGCAAAATTCCTTGACTATTATCAATGCTAAAACATACTGCTACTAGACATCTGTAGTACACCATTTTTTATGTGACATAGTTACCCATACTACATAACATTTCCTTGGCTTATCAGGGGAAAACTGGGGTTTTTTTCAACACATTAGACTCGGAAAAGTGCTGAACTGGAGAATCTGATAAACAGAATCACCCTAATCTGTTAACATCAGATCCTTCAACGTGAAGGAGAGAACTGTCCCATGAAAGAGTGCAATTTCCAGTTGCAGAAGGTCACTGGAACTTATGACTGTGTGTGAATGATGCTCTATATGGCACATGAACACTGTTGAAATTGTCTGTTAATTTTTCTATTATATTTCATATGAGAGTATTTAAGAAAAAGCTGCAGCTTGGCCTTTCATCTTAAACAACGATCTGTCATAGACAAAAACATAAGTTAAGCTTATTGCTAGCCCAGGAAGGAAGCAGCCCTGCCTGTGCCAGGTCAGAAAAATGCTTACACACGTGTTGCCTTGTATCAAATTACAGGGGTGCTGCAAATTACAACTGGCTTGTCTTCTGTATCACAGCTTTTACCTAACCCTGCAAAAAGCATTTTTGAGCTATATTAGAAAGGCACAGGAGGAGATAATGGCTTCCAGCATTTTTCTGCATCAGGGAAAAAAAGCACAAGTATGGCATCGGCAGGCCTATCATGCTGCTCTGAAGCCCCAACAACAATCTGCTTTTTATTTTACACAAACTGAAAGTTAACTGAGAAGGTCTCATGCTTATCTGCTGTAAGGTAAGCACAGCAGAGCAAAGAGACAGGCTGACACCTCTCACTACTTGACAATCTTGCTTTCACTGGTTAGCACCTCACTAACATTTACCCTTTTGCATGTCAATTCTCCCTGCCTGCTGTCTACCACAGGCTGAAAACTTTTGGAAATTTTCTGTCCAAGGAATGTTTTGTGGACAATGAGAAAAAGAAAGGACAGGAAATTTTGCATTGAGAGTTCAGGACATGAAGTGCCTCACTTCTGCTGTTTCCTTGCTTTGGACAGCTTGAATGAGCAATATGAACTGAATTTTATGGATGTGATTTTTTTGTATGATATGGAACAATTCTTTGATTATTTGATATACAAGATTATATAGGTATTTATCTGCAGCTTGAATAGCCTACGCTGTAAAATACCTGTGTAAATGACAGATAATTATAATCTCATTACACTTCTTTAAGGCTGGGAAGATTTTTTTGCATTATGACCAGTACAGAAGTGACACCCAAGAGATGAGTGACTTGTCCAAGGTCACTTCAGTCTCCCCAGCTATAGGGATTAAATAGTTCTTGAGAACTGCTTCCTGACACTTCCAGCTGGTCACCTTCTCCTCACTTCTCAAAATTATACGATGGTAAACAGACAGCTCCTGACACAATAACGCAGACTAACCAGAGATGAGGCATCTTTAGAGCTGATTGGGCTCTGATCCCCATGATACCATGTGAACTGGTGGAAGTCTTGAGACTGAGGCACATGAGACATTTCTGCCTTGTTTTTAAACTCCAGCATCAAGATGGTGGGAGGCAGGAGAATACTCATAATGACCTAAAAGAAATATACGAGCTTCAGGAAAATAATTCAGCAGTGATACCACAGACCTGATACCATAGTCAGCATAAACCTAGCAAAATTCTAGCCTGGGAAGAAGCCACTGATCTAAGGAGTCTCTGTATCACACCCCTACAGCCTCCAAACTAATGTGCTGCTCTTGACTGTTTTGTGTCTTTGAAGAGTGCCATTGTATCTGGGGATACTTTAAATACTGGTCCCTGTGTCTAGAGAGCATTCCTCTCATCAGCAGCTTTGCCGGAGAACCAGCAAAGCAGAGCAGTGAGAGCAGGTGAGAAGTGACTGAAGGGTGCTGAGAGAATGGGAACAGCAAAAATACCCACACAGAATACATTCTCCTAATGCCATCCCGCAGTTACTTTTGCAAAGAAGTAAACCAGAAGCAAGTATTTTTGGTTTTCCTCCCTTTCTTTTCTCTTTTCCTTTTTTCTTCTCTCTGCACATTCCAAGCCATGTTTAACCACATCTCTCTGAAGCTGCATTAGATATATTCATAACCACAAGACATATATGAAGCGTCTGAACAGCTAGATTGATGCTACCTTAAACCAGGAGTTCTTCCGCATCTTCAGGCGTCCCATCCACATATCAGTCAGCAACATCTGTGTGCAAGTATGGGACACAAAAGGCCTTAGCCCCACAGACACTGCTAGTTTTAAGCAAGTTGAGTTGCTCCAGTTTTTTAGTTCATAGGTCAGCAACTTCATGGCCATCTGCTCATTTTGTTTGAATGCTTTCTCCAGCACATCTAAGGCAAGTTGCCCAAATTCCCTAGAGAAGAAAGGAATTAACAGTTCATACAACAGGGATCCATTGAAACTCAGAATCACTGCTGCAAAGAGATAGGTTTGAGAAGTCCATTAATTAAAATTCAGCTGACAATCTCAATAAGTATGCCTTCTCCCATTTTTCCCATTGTTTTATCAATATATCTGGTGAAAAGTAATTTCAGGAGTAAACCTAAATATTTAGCCCTATTCACAAGATTCAGGGTCATCCTGTTTCATGGGGTTTTATTTATTTTGTTCATGACCCCATTCAGTGATCAAAACAGACCCTACAAAGTTCTGTGTATTTCATTCAACATCATATTCATCATCACTGTGTGCAAACACTGTATGCAGTTGCAAAAGTCTCTTCTTTGACACTGACTCTTTGAACATCTCCATAGGGAAGACCCCTCAAGGCAGATACACTTTCCTTTAAATTAAGCATTGTAGCAATGTACAAAGCAAGACAGCATATCTTATTGTACTCTGAGGCATGACGGCTACAGAGAAAAAAAAAATACATCATTAATGAGAAAACATACCAGAAAACATGAAGCGAAACTAAAAATTTTAAGAGAAATCTTGATCTACTTCATGTTTTATACACTCAGTTATTTCAGCTTATGTTTTGATTTAGGTCTTACACTATGCAGGACTTAAGCACCAATTTTAGTTTGCTTATTACCACATGGTACAGGTTGGAAAAGTCCAACGCATATGTGCCATATGGCTTTTTAGTAAGTTGAACTGGAAGGGAAGATATAGGGGAAATCTCAGTCTTCAACCTGACCATTTACCAGACAGTAAAGCTTGCATTATTCACATATTTTAGTTTTCAAATAAACAACTAGGTAACATACTAATAACTTTCCTTTAACTGATGACCAGACTGATACATTATATAATATGACTAGCATGCATCTGAAAGTATTTCTTTCGCACCCTATAGTCCATGGTGCCACTAACCTTACAAACTCTTAGTGGAATACAAAAATATCTAACCATTCTAAGCACTGCAGATAATTAACTGAAGCAAAGGGAGAAGTCATACTTTGAATACTTCTTGAGTTCTTCTGAAGTGTCATCCACCATGTTGCTCTGTTTAGCTTCATGTGCCATTGCCCTGTAGAGTTTACAAGCCACAACGGCTTTGACCATGGCTTCCTCTCCATGCTGCCAGAAGAACATTGCCATCTTCTGCCTTTTCATTAACACTGCCCAAACCAGAAGGTCATTATAGGGGTATATAAAGCCAGATGACTCATAGTTCTCTGCAAAGCTTATACCCTCTTTTGATTTCTTCTTACACTTATGGAAAGCAGTGGTTCTTTCCTATAAATTTGTTTTTCAAAAAAAAAAAAAGAGAATCTCAGTGAACTGCTGAACTTNTCATTATAGGGGTATATAAAGCCAGATGACTCATAGTTCTCTGCAAAGCTTATACCCTCTTTTGATTTCTTCTTACACTTATGGAAAGCAGTGGTTCTTTCCAATAAATTTGTTTTTCAAAAAAAAAAAAAAAAGAGAATCTCAGTGAACTGCTGAACTTCAAATTCATGAAAATAAAAATGCATTCAAGTCTGAACTGCACGGAGCAAACCATTTGATCATTATACATGTTTAAGTCATAAGCCACAGCTATGATCACATTCAGATTACCAATGCTAATTAGTGGAGGGAAAACACTCCTTGCTCTGTACCCATGTCATATATAGCCTTCCCTTCCACAGTGTTGGGAAGTCTCCAAACCCCATGATACCAAGATTCACTTCAGACTTTTCTCATATTTTTGTCATGATAGAAGAAAAAGCAATCAGTAGATCAAAATATACACAATGGACCATGAAGGCTGTCATTCCAGACCTTCAGCCATAGCTGAATGAAGCCTACATGGATGCTGGAGGAAGACTCTTCACTACGCACTGCAGTGACAGGACAAGGGGTAATGGGTTTAAATTTAAACAGCAGAAGTTCAGGTTAGGTATAAGGAAGAAGTTATTTACTGTGAGGGTAGTGAGGCACTGAAATGGGTTGCCCGGGGAAGCTGTGAGTGCTCCATCCCTGGCGGTGTTCAGGGTCAGGCTGGACAGAGCCTTGGGCAACATGGTCTAGAGTGAGACATCCCTGCCCATGGCAAGGGGGTTCTAATTAGATGATCTTAAGGTCCTTCCCAACCCCAGCCATTCTATGATACTATAACTTGTCTTACTTAAAGATGATTTTTACTGTCTTCCATATTTGCAATGTAAACTTGCTATATATTCATGTCTGGATATTCCTAAATTAAAGGCAAAAAAAAAAAAATCCTATTGATATAAGTGAGATACCTCAGTGCTATAATGGGTTCATTTGGCTCACACTAATTCCAATGCAGCCATTTCAATTCATTCTACTTTGTTTTGTCTGTCAGATATTTTTATGTGGCCATCTTTGCTCTTTTATCATTATTTCTCTGAAAGAAAATATTCTGTCATGATTTTCCAGATACAGAATCATAGAATCACCTAGGTTGGAAGAGACCTTTAAGATCAAGTCCAACCAATTACCCCAGCACTGCCAAGACCACCACTAAACCATGTCACTGAGGGCCTCATCTACACAGTTTCTGAACACTTCCAGGTACAAGGATTCCACCACTCCTCTGGGAAGCCTGATCATGCTTTCTGTAAAGAAATTTTTTCCTAATATCCAATCTAAACCTTCCCTGGTGCAGCAAGCTTACTGTAACACATTAATAAGCAACCATGAGAAAACATCAGGAAAGTCAGAGAATTCCTACCATTGCTTCCAAATAAGAAGAGTTTTCACACATGCTTGATGTTCAGAAATAAAGTAACACTACATTTCAGTGAACAAAAGCCCTTAGAAACAAATGGATGGAAGTTAAACAGAATCACAAGGGGCATCTGAGCTTGATATCTACAATAATTTGCAAGACATACTTCATGAACAGTGAACAGTAAAACACTGCTTCCACTGGAATTTAAGTAGAATTATGATAACTAACACCCTGACCACCATATGTCTAAAATCTCTCAATAAAATTATTAGCAGCCTAATACCTAATAAGCAAAGTCTAGAATAAGCAATTATATTACCTTGTATTTGTAAGGCTGTGCTGTTCTGAAGAACTGAGAATGCAAAGTACTTTCAGCAGATCCCATTCTGCTATCTGACTGATTACTCTGATGAAGAGAATGAGACAGGCTCTGGGAAAAGCTGGAAAGCACTCTCTAGATCCGAAGGCATATCATAAAACACAAGGAAAGAAATGCAAATTAGAGATTAAGTTTGCCTGTACTTATCTCTGACTGCAATGGTGTCTGTCGGAACTGATGTTATTCAAAGACTAATGAGTCAGCAGTTGCTGTAACTACCACTGCAGATTACACCATCAAGGAAAAATACCCTGCTTCATATCTAATTTTAAAAATATGCATTTTTCTGAATCTCTGAATTCAAAATACTTATTTCCTCAATAGCATCTACCAATTACAACAACACGGCTTGCATCAGGCTGGAATCATCCAACCTGGAAGGTCTTCGAAATGCCTACCAATAAAAGTGCCAGAAGTTCTCTGAAGACAGAAGTTCTCTGAACTTTTTGCTGGCTATTTCCTCTGAAGAACAGCATGTCTACCATCCCTGGGCATTGTGTTCAGTGTTGACTCAGAGGGAAGGATTTTAAAAGCTAAATCACTGATACTCTTCCCTGTGGTTCCTAGTTACGTGATCATGTTATATGACCTGAACCCATCCCTGTTAAGGTCGTACTTCACGAGGATACAGTGAAGAACTTCACAACTTCTCAAATATCTCTTTTCAAGCATTGCATTAAGACAGTGACACACAGATAGCTCTGCCTCTATGTTTTTATTCACTTCAAGGAACAGTTTTCATTATTTCTTCTCATTTTCTCTGATCCCCCTGAAGTTCTTCTATTAGTCATGAAAGCAGTACATGGGGTAAGAGGGCTAAGAGGGTTTTGTTGTTTGTTTTTCAATATATGTAAGTACTTCAATCAAAGCCCAGCTCTGCTTTGACAACTGAAGAGAATTCTTATGCAGTAAATCAGCTCCCTCTGTGATGCTGGCAATGTTACTCAGCTAATTTACTGAGAAATTTAAGCTTTTTTCAAGTTACTGGTTTTGGAAAGTCAATGGGGAAAAGTAAAGTGCAAGCATGTTTGCACACTGTTGTTCTGAGGCAGTCTGTTTGTTTGTAGAGGTGATGCTACTGCTATGCAGGCATGGGACAATGCTATGCCATAATGTGAAATACTTAAGCATCTAGAAAGTGCACAATGGCATGCATGTCCAAGCACAATACCTCTGCCTGCACAAAGCCACTGCATCATGGATGCAGCCTGGCACACCCAGCATGAGGCTTCCCCTGTGATGACCAGTGTATAACGGAAAAATCTCTACCAGGCAAACAAACCTCACAAGCCCAGGCAGGAAGACACAGCACAAGCACTGACCTGCTCCTAAAAGGTAAGAGCTTTGTTTAAAAGTAGTGTGAGGGTTCTCCATGTTGCTCTTCACTATGCTATGCTGTCATGCTCTAAGTCCAGCCAATGCCTGAATTCACTATTTCTGCGACATGATTCAAGCTGCAAGACCAGAAACATGCAACTGCTTTGTAAAAGAGAAAATGGTGGTTGGTTCAGCCTTGCTGATATTTATTGATGGATGACAGACCAAGAACACAAACTGGCTACTAGTCACAAAGGTAAATTTACTGACCTAATAGTTAATTTAACAATCACCGGTGGTCTTGGGGGGCAGGGAGTAGTTTGAGGAACAATTACCTGTTTTATTTGCAACCTCTCCATAGCTGGCAAAGAGATTAATGAGACAGACAAGCATCATCTGAAGACATGAATCATAATGACAACCTGAGCTAGCTTTTGACTTTTCTTGGTGAAAATTGGTAGCCATTTCACAGAATTTACCTTGTGTTTTCTGTAGAGGTCATTGTAGAGAATTCGGAAATGCTTCCTTGTGTAGCTGCTCCGGTAAGCTCCACCAAGGAGGTATTCTATCACCAGCCCAATATCAATCAGTGATATCTTGTAATCCAAAGAAAGAGTATTCTGAAACACCAAAAGTCACACACATTTCATGATGCTATTACGTGCATCATTCAACCTTGTCAAAGACCACTACTGTGAGGGAAGTCTGGAAAAAGATGAAACTGAGAGCTTCTCCCTCTGTCAGGGAAGCATACACATTCATTAGAAATATGAACTCTCCAAGGAGGGAGAACACAGGCATGCCCACATTTTCAGCCTGAAAAGTGTGAAATATATAGCCCACTGAGCCCCCATAGCATAGAGATGTATACTGCAATGTTCACAAGATCAGCTGCATTTAACAGGTAATCGTTCTACCAACAGCCAGAGAGACTGATAAGAATCTTCTTATAACAAGAGAAAACTATCATGGTATGATTTGCTCATTAAACTAGTTCCATAATTAAAAATTAAGAAGTGGCTGAAGTATGTATTTCATGTTGCAGAGTAATTCCCAAAGACTGGTAATCTCTTGAAGAGGCTCAAGACTGTCATGACAACTAGGTCAGCAGCTGCATGTGTATTAGTTATACCTTCTGAGTCTCTTGCTGCTGTTTAAAGCATCATTTCTCAGTTTACCTCCACTGTTCTTCCAAGATACAAGGTTTGTAACAAATTCTCTGAAAAAAACAGATTATCTTCCATGCAGATTTTAATGATCATTGGTAAAACCTTAAACCACAACTCTTGGAAGTGAAAAATGGGCCTGTACATAGATGTGATCATAGGCAATATGCATTCCTAACAGTGTATGTCTTTCAGACTGTGAAAAGTCATTTTCTTCATCAGACTGAGGTTTTTTTCAGTAGACTAGTAGCAAGCCTCAGTACAGTCAGCTAAGACAACCCAGCCCTGGGAACAGAAGGCACCAACAGGCTGAGCACACTTGGGCAAGAGCAAGTCTCAAAGGACAGAGCTTGTCAGCTCTGTCATTGAGAATTAGGGAAGTATTTCTGACTACCTATACTTGTAGATACTTCTTTTCACTAAGAAGCATTTTTTTTTTTATGCTATCAGGGCAAACCACCATTTATCTCCATTCAAATGTAGCAGCAGCAAAGCTGGTGATACTAATGGAGAAAATTTTCTGAAATCCATGGTCACATCATTTTGCTGATTGTCCTGGTACTGTGCTACCACATTTAATAAGGCTGCAACTGCATAACCCATCCACAGAATGTTTACTTATACTTCCAGTAGCTCAGGTGAAAAAGGCTTTTCAGCCTGTTTGCAGGTCCCAAGTGAGTTTAGCTTACCCAACAGCAAAGTAAGTTTTGAAATTGTGCACCCATTTTCTATGTAAATTCCACTATTCCAATTCAAGTGCCAAAAGCTTCCCTTTTTTATATCACAACCCAAGTTTTCCTATAGTGTCTTGAGATGTAACCAGGCCACAGGGTTTTGGAGAGGGGTCATATCAAGGAGCAAATCACTGCAGTATCAGTGAGAAAGACATATTTCTCAGCCTGGAAAAGTTCAATGCATTCTCAACACTGACATCTTCCAGCTCTATCACACAAGACCTCACATATGCTCATCGGTATGAGAAAATACAGAAAATAGCTTACTATGGAGACCAGACTACCCTACAGCTATCTACCAAGCCACCAATGAGACTGATATGAAAGTCACCCACAATAAGAAAAGTAGTACTAGAAATCCCACTACTTGAAACCACAGTCTGCAACAGTCAGATTTATAACTGTGTTTTATCTTAACATTCATACCCAGGAAAGAATTAGCCAATTAATCTAGTTTTGGATTTAGACGTCTCCTACAGTGGAGACTGGATGCAAAAAGAACAGCTCATTCCTTCCTAATCAGTGCTATGAGGTGAAATAGATAACAGAAACACAAAATAAATTAACTGTGTAGCTAAATAACAAAGCTGCTACTAAATTACTAACGGAGGCAATGCTCTATGCCCTAGTCATCCACTGCCACCTTCTGTTCTCCTAGGCAATGCAGCACATTAAAATAATACAGTATTTTGTCACAGTATCTTTTTGTTACTGTTCATCAAGGAAATACATTTTTAGTTTTTGGGAAAAAAAGAAAAGCTTAAAGGCATGAGCATAATTACTACACTAATTCACTATGTGTTTCGTACAATCAATTCATAACGTCACTTTAGTAGCTTTAGAAAGAGAACCTGATCTATACAAACTGCCTGGCTTTCAAATTAATCTATAAGAAGAACCCTGTGGAGCATTCAGGAGTAGTATGCTAGTTAATTGCTTAGGGGGATCAGTGGCATGAAAATAAAACCATTTAGTAGATACAGAAGCGTAGTAACGAACCCATCACTTCTAAAATTCCCCTGTATTACTTAGTAGTAGTGTGCCCATGGACACTGATGTTCTGAGTTATCATTTTTGCTCCCCAGAATTTCCTATGCCTATTACCTGTTTCACATCTTGAACTAGGTGATGCAAAAGTAGGTTTGATGGTCCTTGCTTCTGTGGTGTGAAAAGACAGTAAACAAACATCATTGTACATTAGAAAATCAATACAATAAAATAAAGCAGCTAAAATTCTTCAGAATAAGTTCCTGTGATTCAAACTCTTCCAACAAACCTCTTCAAAAACTTTTCAACACTGATCTTCAACATCTCTACTATCTTAAATCTTCACATATTCTACAGAGAAGTTGGTATCACTTTGCTTAAACAACAGATCATTTTCAGCAAGGTAAGCATGTATCACACACCAGATTAAAATCATATTTCTCATGAGCCTCAGGTGGGTACTCAGTCTGGTTCATGTCAAAGAATTTAAAATAAGAAGCTGTGACACAAACCCAAAAATCCAACATTATAATAAGAAATGTTCAAAACCCATTTTTTTTTCTTAAAAATGTGACCTAATCATCAAGTCTCCTGAGCAAAACAGCATGCTTTGCAGGCATTCTTACCTAAAGTTGTATACGGTTTTCAAATACTCACTGTATTGTAGAGTTCCTCCAAACGAGATATGGTAAGAAAACGGTGCATGTTCACTCCATACTCTATTAACAACTTCACAAAATCCACACGGTCCATCACTAAAGCATCCAGCATTGCCTGTTCCAAGGCACCAACCTCCACAAAGACAGAGATGAAGGAGAAGCTTAGAAAATTATTATCTTCTTTTAGAAATGAATAAAACTTTCCTGAACAGCCTGATTTGTCCTTACTTATATTTAAAGTGCACAGTACAAAAGGAAAACATGTTTGAGGAATCATCTGTGTAAAAAATCCAACAGTGTGGGAGTAAAACTGAGTCTCCATAAACCCAATGTCTGCAGAGACTTCTACAAATTTAACTTTACAACCAGACTCTGATAACACATTTCCTACTCTTTAATTCACTTCAGAAGCTAATGTATGATAATGCAGGAGGTGGAGGGAAGCTTTTCTTTTTTGATACATGACAAAAGTCATTTCAAGGTGCTGTATTTCAAGATCTCTCTGTAGAACTTGAAGTTCTTTAAAGTAGACTTCTTTTCAAATGTAACAAAGAATCTGCATTAGGATAAACTCTCAGAGACACCAAAGCAGAGTTCTACCTACAACAGTGTCCAAATGGTGAAAGCATGGCACTTCCACAGAGCTCAGCAGGATTTCTACATGCAAAATAGCAAAGGAATTGGACATAGGAGGTTCATATAAATCCACAGAAGGAATTTTTACAGAACACACATGAACAGAAAATGCAGTGGGGTGAGCAGAATGAGGATGCTGCCATACAAATGGGGCATGTATGGAGCAGGTGGAACTGCTAACCTGGCACTTGAAGGAAGTCCATTCCACGTATGTATTTATATTTGGTGGAAATAATGTTAAAAAATGACCAATAAATGTTACAGAATTGTCTGATGTGAAAACTTGTGCACTGTTCCTGAATTATCAGTTTCTTCCAGAAATATTTCCAAGTGACCACTCTTGTATTAAATTTCCTCCCGCAGTCATTCCTTGCACTAGCAATGTGTCTACAGAGGTTTAAACAGCCATCTGGTAACTACTAGGGTGACATTATTTGTTATAAAGTCTATTTGAGACTGAGCTGACTTTTACACAGAAACATGGCTATAGCTGCTTACAGTTGTTACCTTCTGAACATTTAGGACCAGAGTTCAAAAAAGAAATGCCCACAAACTGTACATAAGTGTACATGTTTCCTTAAAACACTTACACAGAAAAATACTAATCCTGCATGATCAACACCTAAAAAATTGGTGCTTCAATATTTATCTCAAAATCTAAACACAAAACCAAAATAACTACACACAAATTGCAGACCCTGACTTGTTAAGCATGTTACAATTGCAGGTCTGGCAGGTCCTCTCAGATGGGTACTCCTCTTTTCAAGAAGGCAACTAAGGTAAAAGCAAATTTTAAGACTGTGCTCTTTCTTTTTTTTTTTTTTTTCTCTTCTTTACAATGCATGAAGAGAACACTGTTATTAAGGACCTTTTCTCCTGTTCATTGAAAAGAAAAACTTTCAGGAATATGTAACATTCTAATTTTTGCTTGGAGAAGCAGCAAGTGATATAAAACCTGTTTATTACAAGCTCTTTATGTATTACTTGAAGGAGAGAACATATTCATTACCTGACAGTAACTTTTCTCTCAAAATGGTGCTGAACTATTGCACTGGAATAGATGTGAACAGGTACATATGTCTTTTTCAAACTTATCAGAAGCACAGGAGCTTGGGAGTATGGGGATTGCTAGTGAATCTGTAAGGCCAGTGGATGATCAAGGTATAAAACACACACGGAGAAAAGGGCATTGCAGAAATCTTAAGTTAATTCATTGCCTCACCACTCATTACAGAACATGTTAGGAAATGTCCTACTACATGAAAGCTGTTCTTTATGGCAGACAGATCTGAGGAACTCTGTCAAATTGAAATGTAGTAGAAAAGACAACAGAAGCCATCCATAAAGTGGTAGCAAATTGTCAAAACCAGGTGGTATTCACCTAAGAGTTCCAAGGGAACTGAAGTATAGCTGAAATCTGCCCTTCTAACAGCAGAATGGAAGATGGTAGAAAACATGCCAATTGTAAAAAGGAGAAAGAAGTGTACAAGTTGTTACAGTATGGCATATCAATAAAATTAGAACTTTGGACAAATATAATAAAACTATAATATAGAATAGCAATAATAGCAACATGGGTAAATACAGTAGAGTAAGAGGAAGCAAGGCCAATTCTTTGTAGAATGAACTCTACCAGAATTTTGGCAGGGACAATGAGGATAAGGCTGTCCAACTGATACAGTAAGTTTACATCCCCACAAAAGCTTTCAATGGTGGTTTTCTTGACAGACTTCCAGGCAAATTAAGCTGTCATAAGGCAAAGGTCTCCCAATTCTTTAATAATGGATAAAATTATAGGGAAGGAGATTATTAATAGTGGTGAGAGACCAGGGAAATTACACACATTGACCAATAATTCAACAATATTTGCTGACGATACAAAAATACTCACCATAATAAAACTGATTTTGAAGTGCAGAAAAATCTCATAATATGGGCTAACCAGTCAAAAAAGCAGGTGATATTCAAGACTGGTAAATGTGAAATAACATGTATTTGGGAGACAACCCTACTTGCATGTCAGTCTTGAAATAACTCAGAAAAAATGTCAGTGTATCTGACAGTATCTTCCAAAAGCATAAGTATATATAGTATATGGTATATATAAGTACATACAGTATATATACTATATATTACATATACACTATTGTATATATAGTATATGTAAGTATATATGGTATATAGTACATATAAGCAGTGTATATTGACAGTATCTTCCAAAAGCATAAATACAAGTTGCATGTACATTGGAAACAAGTAAAAAAGTCACACAGACTATTAGGATCTATACTGAGATGAATACAGAGCAATCTATAAAATATTAGTAATTCACTGAATACTGTGAAGAACCCTTTGTCTTGAATATTGATGCCCTGGGTTCAGCAGTAGCAGTTATTTTTTAATTCTTCTTAGTAGCTGGTGCAGTGCTGTGGTTTTGACTTTCAGCCTAGGAACAGCACTGATAACAGCAATGTTTTTAGTTACTGCTCAAATGTTTAGTTTGACCAAGGCCTTTCTGAGCTCCACACTCTGCCAGGGAGGAGGGGAAGTCAGGAGGAAGCAGAGACAGGACACCTGACCCAAAGTAGCCAGAGGTATTCCATACCACAGCACGCCATGCCTAGGATGTAACTGGGAGTTCCCAGGAAGGGCAGGGCTGGACTAGGTATCAGTTGGTGCTTGGTCAGGCGGGGTGGGCAAGTTATTGGTCAGTGGGTGGCAAGGTGTTG
>NDXB01008479.1:61266-91849 GCA_002631895.1 Agapornis roseicollis | reverse complement strand
AGGTACTTAGGTGGCCTTTTTTGGGGGGGAAACGTATGGGGGGGGGGGGCTACCAGGACAAATCTGTGCTTGTATAAAAGGATGCCTGGCTTCTCACATGAACATACATTTTGGAAATGCTTTCTAGTGCCCAGGAAAAGGGACACAGCTTCATGAGCAGAGCTGACTTGGTGTTAAATCCAGAGCTGTGAATCAATCAGGCAGAGGGAAAAGGTTTTCAGTGTGCTTGCTTTCCTGCTTCCACATTAGCAAGTGCATTCAAATGCAGGGATTTAAGGTGGATTGGAGACCATCCCTGCTTCTAGGCTTGCTGTGCCGGGGGAGAGGTTTTTCAGATGGCTGGGCCAGGTATATAAGGGAATAAATAAATATATAAACCCCCTTCTCCTCCCAGGATAGCTTTGCTGTGCCAGCAAAATCCCACTGTAGCCATCCTTATAATGGCAAAATTGTGCTTCTGCTGAGCCCGCAGATTCTGCAGTGGAGGCTTTGCCGTCGGCAGTGCCAGCAGAAGCACAATTTGCTCATCTCATCTGCATCCATGCTAAAATCACTTTGCTGATAGGAGACACCGGGATAACGTGGATGCAGTGCTGGACTGTGCTGTGTCCCACTCCTCCCCTGGGAGGATTTGGGCTCCTGGACCAGTGGCGGTGGGATTTTTGGCTGTGGTTTGCTGCTGGCTCTTCTTGGTCACGTTTTGATGCTTCAAGGAAAATACCATCGGTGTTTAATGGCCCTTGAAATCGCGGTTTCGCCCTCCCTGCCTGCCCAGGGGGTGGTGTGGGGGGCTCCATGGGGCAAGGGATCTGGCAGGAATGCAGGCGGCTGGAGACCTGCCCGGGGAGATGTTTCCCCTCCCTTGGGGCCCTGGTGAAATCAGATGCTTCTTAATACATGTTTTCAGGCAGAGTGGTAACTGTGCTTGTCCCGGTAGGGCTCGAGGAGGTGATGCTGGGCTGTGTCAGATAGGGAAGTTGTGCTTGGACCCGTCGCAGTCTCCCATTTCCACCTGGTATTCCGGCCCTTTGGCCGTTAAGTGATGCCCCTGCAGTTCCCTCGGGCTTGTGGCCAACTCGTAGGCTGTGAGCAAGGCAGGAGCAGTGTCTGGTTTTGCACTAGGAATGAAATGTTGGGGAAAAAGGGCTATCTGCATTTTTGGGAGTCTCTGGTTGTGCATTCTTGGCATGCTGGGGCTGTGTTTTTCTCATGTCCCAGTGGTTGAGTGGGTTGGGGGGGGGCATCTCCACCTCTCAGGAGTGATGGAAAGGACTGTCCACCCTGTCCTCCAACCCCTCTGGAGTTCCATCTCAAGCGGCGGTCACTGGTGGTAGAGACGTTAGATTTGGACTGTGGACAAGAGCCTGAGGGCCATGGGGTGACGTAAACTTGTTCGGAGCAAGGTCCTGCAGGATCCTCCACTGTGTTAGAGCTTCTAATGCCTTCTCCAGCTGAGCGGGCAGGAGATACATGCTAATGGGAAAGATGTTCTTCATTAGCATGGTTTCTAGCAGCCCATCTCCTGCCCTGAGCCAGCCTTGCCCCTGCCCATCACTGAATCTCCTTGTTGGGTTTGTACAACCACGATTCCCAGCCCCAACTGGTGGTGTGCCAGTGAAAATCTGATCCAGAGGATGATCTGGTGCGAGAAATCCTAGCTGGGGGGTGGCATGGGGCACCAGGCAGGTCCCAGGCTTTGGGGACAGGCTCCTGCTGTTTCCCAACACAGCAGCTGTTGGAGAAATGGAAATCACCGGGAATTAATCTTGCTGCAGACGTGGTTAACAGAGCAGGGCTTTCGTAAGGGAAATTTTAGCTCTCCTTGCTAGGATAACTCAGGCTAGAGCTGAAATTAGTTTATAATTACATAGTAAATACCCCCCCTCGTCTTGTCATTTCACCATCTCGCGATGAATATGGAAATGAACATTGTTGAAGGGGAATGAATGCCGTGGTGGCAGCCGTCCAGGTGAGCGCCTTGCGGTCCGGCCGCGGCTGTGCCCGGTGTCGGATCACCTCCTTCAGCTGGGGTTAGCACCCGGCGAGTTGAAACACGGCCCCTGTGTGTTTTCAGCGTGTACTCAACTGGTCCAGTTTAAAGCTCCGGGCAGGAGGTGGTGCATGGAATCGGGGCCAGGCTGGCATGTGCTGACATGAAAGCTGCCTTGCTGGGACGAGGAGATGTCGGTCTGGGTTAGGTAACGCGATCCAGCATCGCCCCGCTCGAGGTGCTGAGGACAAGGGAGTGCTTTGTTCTGCCTCGCTGCTGAAAGGGAGAGCACGGGGTGCCCTCAGCGACCCGAAAACGCAGGCAGGTTGGGGAAGGTGGGGAGATGAGGGCAGCTCCCTGCTTGCGGGGTAAGGGAGAGAACTGTGGCAGCCCCTTGCTGGCTCTTCCAGCTGAGAATGGGCTTTAAAAAGCCAGCTTTGGGAAGGGAATGCTCCAGTGGCCAGGAGGATTTGGGGGTGTTTCCTTCTCCCCATGTTGCGTCCCAGCCTCACGTTTCTGGCTGGCTTTGCTCCGGGATGGCACATCTGGATGTGCACAAGCATTGTGGTGGGGAAAATTGCCTTTTCTCTCTGCTCTGTATTTGCTTGTTGTTTGCTTCTCTCCAGCTCTTAAACACCAAGGGGATGGCAACAACACAAACCCTTTATTCCCATGGCTGGGGCATGGTGTGGCAGGAGCCCTGCCACATGCAGGGGACAGTTGGGTTCTCTCCCCACCCTGCAGGCTCCTGTTTTCCTCTCTGGCTGTTGTCACCGACGGTTATGGGAAGCGAAAGGTAGTTGGGAGAGTTTGGTATCTCTAAATCAGGGAAGTGATGGGCAGAAAGGAGGGAGTGAGGAAGGGCTTGGTGCAGCTTGAAGCTGGGTTTTGTTTAAATCCAGTGAGACTTGAAATGGGGGCAAAAGGACTTGAAGTGACCTTGGGAATAAATTTTACTGCTGGCGTAGCAGTGGCCAAAGAGCCATTTTGAGGGAGCTGGATGCAGGCAGGCAAGCTGAACATGGTGGGCTCGGAGCAAGGGAAGGAGCAGTGTGCTGTGTTCAGGAAAGTGCCTTTTTTAGGGTATAACAGAGATTTGAAGGCACTCAGCCCTTTCTTACATCTGTATCCCAGCAACTTCTGCAAAGGTTGCTCTTGCTTCTGCCACCATCCATCCATCTTACCCTGCTGCATCCCTGCGAGCAAAGAGCCCTTTTTATGTTACATGATTAGATGAATTGCCTGGGCTTCTCTTTCTGCCCTCGACCCCTTCCCATCAGAATTCTCTGTGGCTTCAATGTGCTTTTAATACATTTGATTTAATTGCTTTTAATTAAACCAAAAATAAAACTAATAATTGGGATGGCCAGCATGCTTGGGAGGGAGGGTTTTGAAGGGATTCTTTGCTGCTTGCAGGCAGTGCCGGTGGCAGGGTGGGAATGGAATAGCCCTGTGTTATCCGTACACGGTGGGTGTGATTCTGGGGTTCTGTGTCCTGATGTGCTGGGTGGGGAGCACCCCATAGGCTGTGTCACACAAGTCGAGTGGGTAATATTCCAGCTAGGAAAGATCCGGGCAAGTGAGTGAAGATGGGTGCCGGTGAGAGCCCAGCACACCTTTCCTGGCTCACCTCTACCAGAGTTTCTCTTTGCAATCCCAGTGCTGCAGCCAGGCTTTCTCCCTGATGAGATTAGTGGCACAAAGCAGTGATTCTTCTGCTGCTTTTAATGGGTGTTTGGGGTTTGTGCGGGATGGGGAATTCCTGCTTCCATCAGATGAGCCCTCTCTGTGACTGTTTTATAGACATACCTTTCTTTGCTTGGTTTCAGGGCTAAAATTCATATTGCCACAAGTGCTTTAGGCTTCTCCCTTTGCCTTCCCTTCTTCCCAGCCCTATCCATGAAGAATTTGATCTTCTTTCCTGCTTCAAATCTCACCATCAACCCAAGCTGCTTCCATCTTGCAGAGCACATGAGAGCTCAGTGGCCTTCCCTGGCCAGGCTGAACACAGCTGGGAGGAAGGAGAAACACAGATTCATTCTTGGGATTGCTCTTGAGGTGTTCTTTGGTCTCCCTGGTTGAGATGTGCAAATGCTTCTGTGTGCATGTATATACATATATAGGGCATCTGTCCAGTGCTTCACCTGATGGAGGGCTGGCTGTCCCTGCTGGGTGGGATCACAACCAGCTTGGCAATTTGTCCAGAGCCTGAAGACTGTGCTTTGGTTTGAATATGGATTTGCATAATTCATTGGGAATTAAACCTCACTGCCATAACATTTGTGTCTGTTTGTCTCCTGTTACCATTGAGGAGGTGCTGGTGTTGGGCATTTGCTGGCTGCAGAGACCCTTCTGGCTTTATGTTTCAGAGCTTCTTAGCACAGAAAAGATGGCATAGGCTGATGTTCAGGGGGATGTGGGGCATGCAGGAGCTGAATGTGGGGTCAGGAGGAGAGCCTGAGCACAGGGTGAGATTTGGTGCCTCATTTCCTAAGGAAAAGAAGCTTATGGGAATGTGCTGCAGCTGTGGATCTCCTTGACCCTCTAAATGCCTGTGCCTGTCGCTGGATTTCTCCAGGGTGGTTTGATGCCTGCAGATGCCATGGAGAGGGATGGATGCGTTCACCCCTGTGGCACACAGAGCAGTGCATGCAGTGCTCTTACCCCATCCTGGCCTTGCTGCATCCCAGTGGGACTTGTGATTCTGGAGCCATTTGAACATGGTTGGGTCATCAGTGATGTCCTTGCTCCAGCCCTGGGGTGTAACTTGGAGCCAGTCCCCTCTTGCTGCCAGGACCCCCGTGTCATGCAGGCTGTTCGCATGTGTTGGCATTCAGGTCTGTTCAGGGCGCTGTGCCCCTCTGTGCCTCAGTTTCCTCTTGCAGTGCCACTTCCCTTTTGCAAGGCAAACCCTGAGAGGTGCTGAGCGTCAGGAGCCGCTTTGCAAACAAGAAGGTCTAAAATAAGCAGTGACAGAGGCCTTGTCTCCCAGGGTTTTGAGTCATCCCAGCTCATGCTGACTGCACCCAGCAGGGGCCTGGGGGGAAAACAAACCCACATCCAGCTGCCACATCCCTGCCAGATGTTACTGCTGGGGTGACTGTTTGTGTTTTGGTGGGGGATCTACCAGGAGAGCAGGTGGAGCTGCTATGGGGAGATGACACCTCTCTGGTGGACGTGGTGAAACCATGGTGAAACCGGTGGCTTGGGGCAGTCCCCAAGATTGGAGGCTTCCTGTCGGATTTATGGAGGAAGGGTGTGAGATGAGCAGCCCTGGTCTGGCACAGTGTGGGTTTGGACTTGCAGAATGGGGGCTTAGGCGTGGTGGGGACCATCCTCTCTGCAGCCCCTCCTCTCTGTGCCTGACAGGAGGCCAGGTTGGGATGAACCTAGGGGTGATCCCGTGGCGGCCCTCATTGCACACAGAAGGAAGGTGACCAGGGCAGCGGTGATGGGAAGCAAAGGGGAGCACTGTGCTGGTGGCATTTACCTTGTGGTGGGCGCTGTGTGTTCATCCGCAGTGCTGGCTGCTGCCCATCACCCAGCGGTGTTTAATTTCTCAATGGGAGGCCAGGGAGGTAATGCTGCACAGTCCCATTTAACCTGCTGGTGACCTGGTCTGAAGTCATTGTGGCTGAAAATAGACCATGTTCCCTCCAGGGCACGGCTAATAGTGCTGGGAAAGCTGGGATCTCTCTTTGAAGGCTGATTTAATTGCTGCTGGCAGGCACTCAGTGCAGGTGATGTGGGGACCAGCACTGGTGCCATCCCACAATAACCTCCCCCACCGAGCGCCTGTAGCTCTCCTGGCTCCGACAGTGAAGGGTAACGAGCTCTGTTCCTTAACGAAGGCATGGGACAGCAGCTCTGAGTTGGTGCATGGCTGGTGCTGGGTTAATTGCCCAGACTTTGCCTGCAGGGAGCAGGGGCTCGCTTGTTTGCATCCCATCTTCTGCACGGAATTGGGGTGATTTAAAGGACTAATAAATAGGGTGGATTCAGTTTCTGGGCTTAGGAAAAATGGGGAGCAACCACATCAAAAGTGGGTGCCCAATGCCTGGAGCAGAATCAGCCCTAATAAAGCCCACTGATGGCTGGAGGGTCTTCATCGTGATGAAGGATGGACCAGAGCAGAAGCATGTTGGTGCTGTCCTAGAAAATGAGGAGAGGAAGGAGACTGCAATCTAGCAGCCAGGTTCTGCATTCCTGGGGATTTTGCTAATCATTTTGAGAGTTAAAATTACTCTTTTCTGATTTCCATACAGCATCTTAGTGAATGTGGAGCTGAAGAACCCGCCAAGTTACTCCACGCTATTTCAGGAAAGCTCTGTGGTTGTGTAGTGAGAGCCTGGAGGGTTTGGTGGACCCCCATTGGGGTGTCAGGTTTAATTATACCAGTGGAAAAGGAGAGACATCCAGCATGGTGGGGGATTTCAGGTTGAGGACACAGAGAAGCCGCTGCTGCAGCAGCTGGTGGTGGCCCAGGAGTGTTGACACTGGTTTGAGTGTTTGTGTGTCAGGATTAATGTGGGACTGGGTCCGTGCTTCCCAGACTCTGTGTTCCAGGCTGGGTTGTGCATCACGCCAAGGGCATGATTTCCAGCCTGACCTCTCCAGCAGGAGGAAAAGCCACCTTTTCTCTGCCACGGGGATTTGTGTCCCTACCAGGGTGGCTTCTTTCTGCACCCTATGAAGACCCTGTCAACAAGGAGCTGGTGGGTGACCTTACGGGAGATCTTAGGGCATCTCATTGTCCTCCTCCTGTGACCCCAGTCCCTGAACCACTGGTCCACCTCAGATTGCATTTGCTTTGCTGTACAGTGGAAGCTGAGTCTGCAGGACACTGGGTGCAGAGCCAGTGTGTGAGCACTGATCCCTTGCAGCCACTTCTTCCCATGTTCTCCTCCTCTGTCATCTCCAGCTCGTTGGGGCTGTTCCAGCTCATGGGTGAGGAGGAGATGAGCAGTAGTGCTCAGCCTGATAGGGAACCCTCCATGCCCTGTGCACGTATCCTGCCCTTTGGTGTGAGCAGCAGTAAAATCATAGCATGGGGTAATAGTGGCTGCGGGAGGGCTCATTGGAACCCCGGCGTTCCTGCGCTGACGCAGCCTGCAAGACATAGTAAATACTGAGCAAGGGGCACTTAAAAATAAAGCAGCCTGGACACAGATTCCCCTGTGGAATGAAATGAAATTAAAAGAAACAATAGAGAGCTGTGCCGAGCTGGGGGAAGGAACTTGCCTTGGCTTTTAAAGGCAGTGATTTCTGCAGCTGAAGGAAAGTGCCGTGACTGCTGTTTGAGCCCGCAAAGGCCGGGAAGGCAGACCCCCCGCTGGAAGATGCTGTCTCTGAGCTCACCGGGACCCTTAGAAGATTAAACGAGGAGTTAAATTGATCTGGCTGTTGTGGATCTGGGGGATGAGATCGGAGGCCCTTCAGGGGACATGGAGAATCGAGGCTGTAAATTAAAGCTTTGAAGTAACTGCCAGTCCTGGTCGGGTTTTGGGGCAAAGGGTTGTGATGGCTTCGAGGACAGGGATGGGGCCCAGCTGCTGCTGTGGTCCAGGAGCATCTGATCCAGGGGCTTTGGTTTCAGCCCAGCATGTTCAGGGACTTGTATCGCTGCTGTCTCGTGCATGGCACTGAGTCAAGGCAGCTCTGGTGCCTCGGGTGTCACTGGAGCTGCCCTGGCACACAAGGGGAGGAGGTGGCAAAGATTTACCCTGTCAGCACTCCTGGCTCTCAGCTGTTTGCAGCCATAAATGTGTGTATGAGAAATAGCTGCGGCCGTGCTGCGTGCCCCTGTGTTGTGGTGCAGAGATGTGCTGGAGGAGAGGCCCTGAAAGGGTTTCCAGTGGGAAGCTGGAGGATCAGGGATGCACTGGTGATGGGATGATTCTGGTGGTCATGGGAGGGGGCTGGCAGCTAGCGGGTACTCACTGTGCTTGGACTTCTCCCAGTTCCTCTCCCTCCCTCCCTGCAGGGATTCATGAGGACGCAAGCGTTTATCCAGCTGTTTGTGGCATGGACTGGTGTCCCAGTTGGCTGTCTGTGAGGCGCTGCAAGCTGGACTGGGGAAGAGGTGACCGTGCTCTCAGCCAAGAGAGCTCCTGCTCCCTGCCAGAGCCCAGCAGCCAGATGGGACCCTGGCTGCAGTGGGGTTGCAGAGTTGAAAACATCCCATGGCAATAAACCCAAAGCCTTGCTGCTGTGTTTTCCAGCCCCTCGAGTGCCAGGCTTTTTGGCTCAGGCTCCTCTGTGTCCCCATGCATAGCACTCTGTGGTGCCAGCCTGCTTCCTGGCTGTGTGTTCATCACGGCTTGGGGATGATGGGGCAAGATGCTGGCGGTTGGAAGTATTTCAAAAGTGGCAAACCCCATAACGGGCAGATGGGGCTGGTGGGGAGTTACTTCACTTCTCCCGGGGTCTTCCGGAGTGATGGGGCTGTGGCTTCTCTGGCACAGATGGCTTGTGCCTGGGTCTCAGCTTCAGTTCTTCATAGCCAGCATTGCATGTGGCCACCTTCTTGCCACCAGGGTCATCCCAGTGCTGTGTAATTCCCTTTGAGGTGACAGCAAGGACCAGAGAGCCATTCCAGAATGTGAGTGGGGGCTTTGCGGATGCTGCATCTCCTTGATGCATTGGTGCTCATGACTGGTTTGGAGAAAGCAGACCTGGACTGTGAGGGTAAATTCCCCATTGAGTGGTCTCTCAGTTGCTCCTGCTTGCTGTTCTTCACCCTTGATGGGTGCCCAGGTGAGCCATCACCTCTGTACCAGGTCGGCAGCCAGCATGGGGGGCAGCGTGGGGATGCACTGAAGGTGCCACCTGGGTGCTGGTGCACACACGTCCCACATCATGCATGGCTCATTGGCCTGAGCTGTGTCTGTAGGGAAGGTGGTATTGAGCTCTAATGTGTCCCCTCCAGCATGTCCCCTTCCTCGCTGTATCTTTCCCAAGCCAGGCTTGGGATGAGATGGAGAGAGCCCCCAGGTGCCTGGCAGCATGCAGGGACTGCTGCAGCCATGTCTGCCTGTCTTTGCCACCTCTTGTTTCCTGGTGGCTCCCTCCTCCTGGGGAGCTTCAGGTAACCCTGAGCAGGCTGAGCACGTGCGGCCATTTCCCTCCTGCTTCCTCTGGCGCGACCTGTGGCCTCCAGACGTTTGGTGTGTGGTTTGTGTGGTTGCTGCTATCTCATCTCCCCATCAGTCACATCCCCTCTCGGGGGTGAGTCACCTCTCCCCCACTCCTGGTGCCGTTTTTGGAGAGCTGAGCAAAGATGGAGATGTTTTCAACTGGGCTGACACATCTGCACCTGCCAAGTTTCTCTCATAACAGCCCTTAGTGATTTATGTCTCAGTTGTGCAAAACAGGTACATTTGGAGCTGGGAAGGAAAGGGATGGGTGTGCATCACTCCTCTGTGCTCATCCACTGCACCCACTGGAGCATCACAGGGGGAACCGGGCAGGGATGTGCATATGGACCGCTGGCTGGGTTGAGGTGGCTTGAGGGATGATCTCTGTGCCCCTTAAACCCTTTGAGCTGGGCTGCTTCAGGGACTGTAGTGATAGGACAAGGGGTGATGGGTTCAAACTCAAACAGGGGAAGTTCAGGTTGGACACGAGGAAGAAGTTCTTACTGTGAGGGTGGTGAAGCCCTTCCACAGGTTTTCCAAAGAAGTGGTGAATTCTCCATCCCTAGTGGTGTTCAAGGCCAGGTTGAACAGGGCAGAGCCTAGGGTGCCATGGTTTAGTGTGAGGTGTCCCTGCCCATGGCAGGGGGTTGGAACTGGATGATCTTATTGTCCTTTCCAGCCCAAACCATTCTACAGTTCTCTGTGTGCTCATGCTCACAAAGTACTCACCTGAGATTCATGTTGGTGGTGCCTTTCCCAGGTGACCAGAGGTCGTGCTGAGGGACACATACCTTTGGCACAGTGTGGCTTGGCAGGGGAGGGGGGCACAGCCAGCGCGGGGCAGGCAGTGCTGCCAGCTCACCCCTCCCTGCCTGCACCACGGTTCCAGCCCGCCTCGGGGCACACAGTTGGCTGGAGGAGCGTGGCTCAGCCTGCCGGGACGTGTTGGCGTGTCCCTGGGCAAAGCGGATCCTGCGCTGGTTCAGCAAACGCTCTGGCCCCGGGCGCACGGAGATGGTTGTGGTTTCCCCCCTTTCCCCTCCCTTTCTGCTGGCAGAAGCCCATGGTTGGGGTGAGCTGTGCGTTGCTCACTGCGGTAGAGTTTCTCCCCTTGGCATCACTTTCTGGCACGGAGATCCAAGGAGGGAGCGACTTGCCCACGGCTGCCTCCTGCAAATGGAGCTGCTTAGAGCATGGAGAACCGCTTCACCTCCAGGTCCTGCCCAGAGGAGCAGGGCAGCAAGTTTTGGGCTGTGTGTGAGTCTGATACCAACCCATCAGCATCTTTGCTGCAGGGCTGTATGCAGGAAGAGATGCTCTGGCGGTGCCTGAAGGTTGGATTTGCATTGGGTTCATTCTCAGGAAGGCTGTGGCTCAGATCCCTCCTTCCTGCCCCAGCTCTGGTTCCTGGCTGGGAACAAGCCAGGTAAATACAGCCCAGGCAGCTTCTCCTCTGGGCACTTTGCAAGGGAAAAACAGTGTTGCTGGTAAACCCAAGACTGGGCTTCAAATGGCTCTCTGCAGTCAAGTCTTTGTACCTTCCTGTGCCTCGGTTTCTCCACCTTCTTCAGCACAGTGGTTGGAAGAGCTTTGTGAGGGCTCCTCTTAACACTGGGCTGTTGGAGGGGGGATTTCATGTGCTCTTTGGCCACTGTCATCCCGCAGTTCCTTGTCCCCTTGTTGTTTCGACCTACCTTCCCACTGCTCCTCTTCCTCCTGCAGCTGGGGGCTGAGGCTGAGTCCCTCTGCTGGGATGTGATGCTCCTGATGGTGAAGGAAGCCACAGAGCATTTGGGACTGGGCCTGACCCTGTATTGTCCCTGGGCAGGATAAGGTGCTGCAGGCAGGGAGCTACCTTGGTGGGACCAGGAATATACCTGGTACCAAAATGCCTCTTTGGGTACCAGCAGCTTAAGCTGTGCACTGGTGTCCTTGTGCTGGATGGCAGGGCTGGATTGCGTCCCTTTCGTGAAGCTCTGCAGGTAGCTTCTTGTCCTTTCACCATGTGCAAACATGGACATGCCATGGACACGGTGCTATCTGCAGCGCTGGGATGTGATCTCCATGCTGGAGTGCCTATAGCCCGGATGAAGGCCTGGCTGGGAAAAGGGGCTCATGTGTAGGTGTGTGTGGCTGGGGCTGCAGGCTGGTGTGGCATGGGGTGCTGCCGGGGGTTCACCACACTGCAGCCATGTGCTGTGCCAGATGGGACTGCGTTCCATTAGGGAAGTGTGTTCCTCCTGCTCCAGACACTGGCTCGTGGCCAGCCCAGCCATGCCGGCGCAGTGCAACGGAGGTGGTGTGGCTGAGGCACACATAGCACAGTGGAGCTGCTCACAGCTGAGCCAGGGTCAAGCACTCTCCAAGCCATACAAGAAGCAGAGGTGTTTGGAAATGCTCCAGTGTGAAGGTTTTGGGGTTACCAAGGAGAGGTGTGAATGTGTGTGTGTGCTCAGTGCTTTCCAGCACCCTGCACGAGATTAAATAGCGAGTTCTACCTGCTGGGAACGGGCTCTACATTGAACTTCATGGGCACAGCAGCTGCCCTGCTCCTGCCGCTGGATGTTGCTGTGAGCAGGTGATGCCACTGGATGTTTTGGGTGATGGATGTGGGCCAGGAGCTGCGTGGAGCACCATGTCAGTGAGGCACATATGCTGGGATGCAAACATGTATGCGAAAGAGATCCTGGCTGTCTAAATAATGTGAAATATTGACTAGCTCTTGCAGATGGTGCTCCACGTGCAGCTCCGGGGGCTCAACTTCCCTGTCTCCCTTTGGGTTTTCGGTGCGATGATGCGTCGATCCACTTGGATGCTGGACTCTTGAGAAACTTGTTGCCTGGTTGTTTTTCAGTGGGATCATTGAATTCTAGGGAAGCTGGTTGCTAATGGGGCCTGAGGGGAAGGGAGGAGAGGGCTGCAGAGGGCTTCACTGGCTCCTTCAGACCCTCCTGATGGCTTTTATTTGTGTTTGGAAGGATGGCACCACCTGGGATGCCGGTTCTCGCAGCGGTGGGGTTTGTAGTATTGCGCGGGTGCCGTTTGGTGGCAGTGTTGCAGAGGAGTTGCTGCCTGGAGCCCAGAGCTTGTGTTAGCGCTATCACAGTGATTGTATTCACTCATGGTGATGGTTATTTGCATGAAGATGTTGCTGGGGGGCAGTGTCCAGGATATAATCCAGACCTCTGGCAGCAGGGCCTTGGTGATATGCTGTTTTCCTATCAGCCTGTGGGTGGGTGGTTTTCTGATCTGCTTTTCTTCCCTCCGGGATAAGATGCTGGTTTGGGATATGTGAAACTGTGCTTTGTGTGAGCTGCTGTGGAGGATGCTCTAGTGCTTTCCTAAAGCCTGTAGCCAGTGTGGGGCAGATGGGCTGTGCTGGCAAGAGGGTCTTATTAGTGCTGGGGAAGCATGTTGGGGAGTGCCCTCACCCACAGGTCACTGTATGTGTGATAAAACAGCTTCTCAGTGAGGTGGCTTGGTCCTTCAGCCTTCAGATTTAAGGCTCTGCTCAGAAGCAGCATGTTCCATTTGCTGCATAGGGCCCCACAGAGGTGCCAGGGGTGAGCTGGGGACCCACAGTGGGGGGCTCAGTACCTGGGGAGGGGGTGGTCCTGAGCAGCATTCCCCTATGTGTGCTGTGCATTGCATCCCTGCAGCCGCTGCTCCTGGCATGCTAGGGACCGACAGCCACAACAGTCTGTGCTCCTGCGGGGCTGGTTCCAAGGCAACGTGCTGCTTGGGCTTAAACATGCTTCCCTCTTCTGTTTCCCATTTTCCACAGGCTTTTCCCATCTGCCGAATGGGCTCTACCCGTCGTACATTCCCCTGGGCCACCTTGAGCCCCCCAGCGCTGGCAGTCCTCTCCTGGCCCAGTTGGGTCAGCACAGCCTCTTCGAGTCGCAGAAAGGTGAGTCTGGGTCCCTGCACACCTTTTGCCTTGGCCACCCCTGGGTGCTCATCCTGTCCTTTAGGCCTGCTTGGCTCTGGATGCTGGGATGTTGAGGGTGAATGCCCAAAGGTTATCATCCAGGGATGTTTCCAGTACAACAGTACTGGCTGTGGCTGTGCCACAGAGAACCCAGCCAGGTCCCTCCTTGAAGTCCCTGTGTGCTGCCTCATCTCAAGGCTCAGTGTGCATCAGAGACAGGGCTGCCCTGCATCCCACCTGGGCCACATGGAGATGACCTCCTCTGCCCTAGTTCTTGTAGGCCATTTCTGACACATCCTTGAACCACATTCCCTCCCAGCTTGCCACCTCTCTCCTGTCTCCATAGGGCTGTTGGAGGCCCACAGTAATTTCACTTGCTTTTGCTCTACAGATGGGTTCTACCTTTCTGGCCACGCAGGCCAATCCGCTTTGCACCCACAGCCTCCCCTCTCCAGGACCGCAGGCAACCACACGTCGAGCGCTTTGCTCCGGGAGAAGGACCTTGGGCAGTTGCACAAGATCTCAAAAGAAAGCCTCAAAGACCCAGGTGGGAAGGAGCGGGCATGCCGGAGTGATCTATCCCTGCCCTTTGCCAAGAAGGAGAGCAAGCCGAAGGAGGAGCCCCGGCCCCGCAGCGTGGTTGACCTCACACAGGACACTAAGCCCGACAGCGAGCGGAAAGTAAGCGTGGTGGAGAAGGCAGTGAAGGTTGGTGAGCGCCTCTCCCCATTCCTGGCCGAGCACATGCCAAATCGGGGTGGTGGTGGTGGGGAACCCAAGTCCAAGAACCCGCTGCAGAGCTCTTCCCTCAGCAACTGCAACGGTGGTGGGGACCCTATGCTGAAGGCCCTGGGCGCTGAGCAGGACCGCTGTGCCAAGGATCCTGCTCGGCACGATGAGAACATGAGGCCTTCCGCACATGCCCACGCCGAGCGGCTGAAGCGAGGGGAGCCCCTCCTGCCCTCCGTGGGTGCTTTGCACGTCTCCTGCAGCTGCCCGTCCCCACATCCCTCACAGCCGGGGAAGATGACGCCGGCCACGACATTCCCTCCGCAGCCCATCCATTCCAGCATGTACACCATCTTCCCGCCGGCCAAGGAGCTGGGGAGGGAGCACAAAGTCATCGCCCCCACCTTCGTGCCTTCGGTCGAAGCCTATGACGAGAGGAGCGGGCCCATCCAAATCGCCTCGCAGGCCCGTGACAACAAGGCAAAGGACAAGGACCTTGGCAAGGTGGGGGTGCTGCAGTCACCCACGGAGCGGTGCCTTGCAGATGCCTCCCGCACGCTCTTGTCCCAGGACTTTTCTTGCCACAGTGATGCCAAAAGGATGGAGGCTCTGAGGGAGAAGGGCTCTGTGATCAGGGCGAACTCCATGGCACTGAAGAGACAGGTTACTTCGGAGCCCTTCCTCAACCGGCCAGGACTGGGCTCTCCGGAGAGCAGGGAGTTCCTTGCTTCCAAGGACTTGCTGAAGCCGAGTCCGGAGGCAGAGCATCGCCCGTGCGATCGGGACCGCTTCCAGCGATCCAGCTCCAAAGAAGCGGCAAAGGTTTATGGCACTTTGGACTCCTCCAGGCAGCACCTGGACCACGCTCAGCTCAAACCACCCGAGCAGAAGTGGAAGCCCTTTGAGATGGGCAATTTTGCCACCACGCAGATGGCGGTGCTGGCCGCACAGCACAACCACGTCGCGCGGGTGGAGGAGGAAGCCAAGAAGGTCTACCTTGACCCCAGTGGCTTGCCACGGTCCTCGGTGGTGGGCTCGAGGGGTGCTGCAGACGTCCTCCACCCCGCCTCCCATGGTGAAGGGTCAGCCATGCAGAGCCTCATCAAGTACAGCGGCAGCTTTGCCAAGGAGACTGCGTCGCGGCAGAGCTGCGGCAAGAAGAGCCCCTTCGGTGGCTTGGGCAACGTGAAGCTGGACTCTGCACAGCTGGGCACCTCCAAAGTGCAGCAGCTGCTGTTGCAGCAGCCGGCAAAGCAGCTGAAAAGGGACCCCGAGAGACCTGAGAGTGCCAAATCCTTTGGCCGGGAGAGCATTGGCTCTCAGGGTGAGGTGGAGGTGAGGCACTTGCCTGTCGGCATCGCCGTGGCTGTGGCCCGGCAGAAGGACAACAGCAGCAGCAGCAGCAGCAAACTGGGGCCCAGCTTGGCAGACAGGGATCGCTCGCTGTCTCTCAGCAGCATCAAAGGTAGGTTCCCCAGGCCTGTCTCTATGGCATGAGCTGAGTTTGGCATCCTCAGCTCCCTTTGCCTCCCCTTCCCCTGCCAAGGGCACGTTGTAAACCACAGTGGGGAGCAAGACTCCCCATGCAAAAGAGACTTCCCCTTTTCCTCCTTCTCTTCCCTCTGTCCACCCCATCTCCATGTGTTTGATCCTTGTTAGCAAAGGGACTGACAGCAAAACCACTTAATCCACCTTTGTGCTGGTCTTTTAATCCCATGAGTTTGATTTAAGCCATGGTGCTGGCAGGAAGGGGATGGCTCTGGTGAGATATCTGGGGCTCTGCTTGGCTTCTGTAGCAAGATAACACCCGAGGGCTGCCCAGCATGGAGAGAGCTCGCCTCTGGCGTGCCAAGGAGCAATGCCAAAGCAAGCGGCCGGCAAGCATCGCTTGACTTTCCATGTTTAGCCTTTGCCTTCCCCATTTTTCTCCCTTTATTCCCCTCTCAGCCAGCAGCCCCTCTCCCCATTCCCATTGCCTTCCCCACTGCACAGAGCACCTCGTGGGCAGCATAGGGAGCTGTTTGTTCAGCTGTTCAGTCGTCCCAGACGCTCCCAGCTTGCGTTAAATGTAATTTACTGAGCCGAACTAAAAGGCTGAAAACAAGGGTTGAATTCTGGCAGGCCTCTGGGCTCGTTGCTAAGGGATGCAGTTGGCTTTCAGACAGAAAACAAGACTGCTTTTCTCCTCCTCTCGCCCCCCAAATGCTGCCCCCCCCCTTTTGTATGCCAAGAGATATTGGTCTAATAACATTAGCTTGCTTGCGCTGAGTGGACGGTGCTTGAATGTTTAGACCTTTTAAGAAGGAGAAAGCAGGCTTTAGTTGGCTAATCTGTAGTATTTGGCAAGTAAAATGCAAGTATTTAGTGCTGGGCATTGGTTGTCAAGGGAACGGGCCTGAGCCTTTCCTCCATGCATAACTGATTGAATTTTTCTATGCGGGTCCGTGCGTCATGTTCATATAGAGAGACAAAATGATCATTCACTGTCTGGACAATCGTCGGTCTGTACAGAAAAGGGACCATCCTGTCGGCGGGCCGGGGGCTAGGCAGGAATGAGGGGAATAAGAAAGTGTGTGTGTGTGTGTGTTTGGAGAGGGGATGAGGTAAAAAAGATGCTAAACCTGTCTATAAATAACAGAGCACAAGGAGTGGAAATGGGAGAGGGAGTGGAGGGAGAAGAACAAAATAATGGGTTTCTAATAAAAGGCTTGGGGTCAACTCACCTTGAGCCAAGAAAGGGAGGCTGAGAGCTAACCAAGGGTGTGCTCCATTTTCCTGACGCTGAAGAAGGCATCAAATGGGGGAAGATAAATAGGAAAAGAGGCTCCAAAGGGACAAAAACATGGGCTAGGGAGTGGAAGGGGATTTGAGTGTGGGTGGAGATGGTGGTAGGGAGGCAGGGAGGGATGCTGGGCTTCCAGAAGGATTCACAAGCCCCTGTGCCTTGTGCCATGAGCAGTGGAAACTGCACAGGGCATCGTTCAGTGAGCCAAGGAGGGGCTGGCTGGGACAGGTACTGCACACAGTGTCCTAGCAGCCTGCAAGGAAATGGGGTGACCCTACAAGGTCCTTTGGGACAGAGAGGTGTGTGCCAGGTTTTAAAGCATCTTTGCTTTCTGCTTGAAGTCCATGGAAGAAGCCTTGGGGAGAGGAGCTGGGAGAGATGTTGTCTTGTTCCTGGATTCCTTCTGGCAGTAAGAGCCAAGGGAATTGGAGACTTGACAGCAAAGAAACCATGGGCTGTCCAGGTTTGAGGAAATACACAGCGGAGCCCTCCTTGAAAAGGCTACCTGTCAGCAGGATAGACTTGATGCTCTGAGATGCTTTCCCGTGTGCCAGACCTCATCCAGATGGGAGAGCGAGGACCCTGGTGAGGGCTGTGGGGAGCCAGGGTGCAGCCGTGCGAGGCTGTGCTGCACTGCTGAGCCCTGTGGGGTGCAGAGCATTGTCCGAGCAGGGAAGGAGCAGAGGGGGAAGCAAACACCTTCCTCCTGGTTCCCTTAGACCATCCAGTTGCTCACTACAAACAGGGCTGGGACTTAGGTGTGGATTGTATCACCAGAGCGTAACATGAAGAGGGGCAACAGGGAACTGTGGAGAAAATCTATATGCAAGAGAGAAGCTAGGGGGGAAAAAAGAGGGAAAAGCAAACCTGAAATCAGGCTGATTGGGTGAAGATGTTGGATGAAGTAAGTGGTGGGTGTCTCCAGTACCTGGTCCTGGCACTGCTGTTTGCTCCTATGAAGGTGGTTCATAACCTCTCGCAGACACAGCTGCTGGAGTGCCAGGCTGTATTTGCGAAAGCTGCTCTGATTGTGGACAAGCCATTTCTCCAGCCAAACATCCAGTGCGTCTTTTTGGACTCATGCCCTCATCTGCCATATGTGTCCATGCCTCACCAGCCCCTTTCTTGTTGCATAGTTCAGGGAGGTGAAAAGCAGAGTCCCACTAACAGGTTGAAGTGCAGGGCAGTGCACGCTGGTTTTGTGAGGGTCTTTAGTGCTGGTTCTGCCTGTTGCAGAAGGACAGGGATTCAGAGCATGCCCATTGCTCCCAGGCTGGTTTACAGGAGCAGAAGGTGCTTCAGAAGATGCAGAGATAAAATCCAGGATGTGTTAAGAAGGATGTGAGGTTTGTTGCATGGATTTAACTGAGCCTGGGATGGGAAATGTGCCACTGTCCTTCAGCATCAGTAGTCCTGGTGCTCCCAGGTGGGTGGTGTCCTGTTCTGGGAGGCTGTTCTGACCTGGTGTGTGGGTCTCTTGATGGCTTGGAGACAGGAAGATCAAACCACTCACAAGTGAGAATATCTTGATCACATAGACAGCCTTATCTAGGCCTTTAGGACTTGAACCTCATAATTGTCTTGGGGGCAGTGGCATTCAGGTGTGCTGGCTCCCAGGATCCTGCCTTTCCATGCCCAGAAGAGATGGGACAGCTTTCCACAGGTGGTTCCTGGTGTCTGATGGTGCTGGGTTGTCTCATAGGGCACGGACGCTCAGAAGATGACTGTGGGGATGAGAGGAGCCGCCACCGGGACAGCCATCTCCTGGCAGGGCGCTTGGAGCGGGATCAGGAGAAGCTGCTCAGGTGAGGGTTGGAGGGAGATGGGGTCTGTCTGGAGAGGGGATGGGGTTGCACCCACCCTGGTGTACCTGCTGGCACCAGAGGAGCACTGAGTGAGGCACCATGGGGTTATAGGCAGATCCTGCTGCAAATCTATGCCTGCTCCAAAGGGATGGAGAGATGGGATGTTTTATTCTAGACACGATGTAAACCACCTCCATCACAGCTCTCCTTGAGTGTCTGACCCTGGGTTGCAGACACATTCTTCAGGCTGGTCCATGCCCCTGGGCTCCTCCAGCAACTGCACAGACCACCTGAGACCACATCTCACTGTCTCTCTTGCCTCCTCCATGACCAGAGAGAGCAAGGAGCTGGCAGATTTTGCTCGGATACACCCCTCCAGCTGTGCCACAAACGGCTTGAACTCCAACCTCATGGTGACAGGAGGCCCAGCGCTGACAGGCTCCGGGCGCTGGTCTGCAGACCCAGCTTCACACTTGGCAGCCCACCCCTGGCTCCCCAGGACAGGGAGCCCTTCCATGTGGCTGGCTGGCCATCCCTATGGTGAGTGTCCTGGGGGACAGTGGTATGCCTGTGGGGTGTTTGCACCAATGCAGTCCAAGAAGAGGTGTTGCTTAGTGCCCACTGAGGCTGCTGTCTCATCAAAGGGTATTTTGGAGCAGTCAAAAGATGATTTCTCATGTGGGTAGGAGCTGTTGTGACTGTGATATTTCTTTTTCCAGGACTTGGTCACCCTTCCCTGCACCAGGGCATGACTCCAGGCTTCCCCCCTGCTATGGGGGGAGCTCTCCCTTCTGCCTATCAGTTTGCCAGAGACCCACAGTCGGGGCAGCTTGTGGTGATCCCCAGCGAGCACTTGCCACACTTTGGTAAGCACTAGGGTAGGGGTGAGCTGGCCTCTCGTGAGGTGTGTTTTGGAGATGGAGATGTGTAATCTTTGGCAGTGGCTCCTCATTCCCTGCAGGACCACGCAGAGTTGGAATCCTTGGTTAGGGGAGTCTACTTGTGGGCTCAGCCACGGGCAGTCAAACCAGGGGTACCTAGAGAGCAGAGTGAGTCAGATGGCCCCAGGACTCATGGGATGGTGGGAGTAGGGCTGCCAAGGGGAAGACAACATGCTTTCCCCATTGCGTTTCTGCATAGCCCAATGTTTGGTGTCCCCCTTCCCTGGGTTTGGGGTAGAGCCAGTTGCCCTGAGTGATCCTGAGCCCTCTACTCATCCCCATCCTCCTGCCTGCCTGACTGCATCTCTGCTCCTTCTCCAGCGGAGCTGATGGACCGGGCACCCCCACTGTGGCCAGCCATGTACCCCCCGACCAGGAGCTCCCTCCAGCACGCTCACCAGCTCCAGCTCCTCTCCCATCAGCAGCTGCTGAGGCAGCACGAGCTGTACATCCTGCAGCAGCAAGCAGCCCATGCCATGGAGCTACAGCGGAGTGCCCAGCTTGTGGTACGTTCTCCAGAGCTTCCATGGGTATGAAATGATCCTGGAGTTGGGAAAAAGCAGCTGTGCCTGTGTTGTGTGTCTGAAGGGTATGGATACATTGAGTGACCCTGCCCTGGTCCCTGGGATGCGAGGCACACAGGGTGTAGAGCTGTTGAGCAGTGTTGTCAGGAGAGCAGCACAACCGTGATTCCTTCCCTAGGGATGGCTCTGTTTAGTTGAGTGCTTCCGTCCCTGATCACCTCCAGCAGCTCAGAGAAGCAGCTGCAGTACTGGCAGCAATCATGCAGGATCCTGGAGCCAGCTCGCATTCACCAAATGATTTTGGAAGTCGTGAGCTTTCATTTGGGTGTTTTACATCCATTTCGTTTTTACAGTGGTCATCTGGTTTTCAGCCTTTGTTTTACATGTGTGCTTGCTGGGCTGCGGGCTCAGAAATAGAAGCTGTTTGTTTTGGTTGCAAGTGAGAGCTGTGACACCTTTCACGTGATTCCCGGAGCTGGGAATTGCAAAGAATGCTGTCACAGATCAGTGTCACCCTCCATCAGGTTGGCCTTAAAATGGTGTTGCACTGGGGAAGGTGTGTTTATTCCAGTGCGTATTTGATAAGATCATGTGTAGGTCTTGCTTGGTGGGAGGTGTATGCTGCTCCCCAGGAGCAGGTAGGGATGTCGTGCTGAGTTCTGCTCTGTTCTTGTTGCAGGAGAGATTGAAGGCCAACGAGCAGCGTGCGGATATGGAAGAGAAGGTGACGAAGCGGAGCCTGGACAGTGCCAAATCAGGCCTTTCCTCCTCTGCCTCAGGACTGGTGCACCGGAAACCACCTGTGCTGTCTCCCAGTGCCTCCACGTCCTACAGCAAGGCTGTGAGTCCACCTCCCCTCTCTCCCAGGGCCTCACCCGTGTCTGTGCTCAAAGCTGAGGTGATCCAAAAGATGGAGGAGCCACCTTCGCAGCCAGCCTACTCCTACCCCGCCACCCCCAGCTCCCATCCTTCCAGCCCGCCCCCCGCCTCTCCACCCCCTGCCCCTGCCATCCCTCCAAAGGAAGAGGCACCCGAGACCGTGGAGAAGAAAGACCTGGAGCTGGACAAAGAGGCTGCTGGTCCATATCAGGCCTTGTTCCCAGGTAAGAGAGCCCTGCTTTGGCAGAGTCCCATTGTGTTTGAGCCTGCCTCCCTTTCTCTCCTTGACTCTTTCCTGCTTCTATCCCTTCCCCTAGAGAAAACCACACAGCTCCTCTAAAAGGCAGGGGAAAGGCAAGGACCAGGATGATCTGGGATCTGGGTCTTTTGGATTGGGATCAGTGCCTGGGTTGTAGATGGACCTGGGGCTGTAGGCTGTCTTGTTCCCTTGGGTTGAGCTCAGATTGGTTCCTGCAGGGCTGAGGTCTTAGTGGGAGAAGGATGCAATCTCTCTCCAGTTGTAGGAGAGTGCTGGAAAGGTGCTGGCGTGCTTGGTCAGGGGAGAGGTACCCAAAGCAGCTGCTGCTTGAGGACAGGGAGAGATGAGAGATGATGGAAGCAAAGGGACCCCATCTCTGTACCTTAGGGAGAAAGTGTTCTGGAGACCCAGCCATTACAGAGCCTGTCCCTTCTGGTATCTTTCAGAGATCCCCCCGGGATATCCATTCCAGTCCCTGCCTCCCTCCTTTGGAAGACATTACCCCTACCTCCTGCAGCCCACCACAGCATCCGATGCGGATGGCCTGGCTCCTGACGTCCCGCTGCCTGCTGAAGGCTCTGAGCACATGGAGCTTTCCCCAGAGGTCAAGCCCATCCGCCTGTCTCCGTCCAAAATACTAGAGCCCATCCAAGCAGCAGCAGAAGAGGAGTCCTTGGAAGAGAGGGTAAAATCAGAGGTGCAGATGGAGGAAAGCCAAGAAAGCATCTGCGAGCAGGACATGGGGACTCTGAACATCACCACCTCTGCAGCTGTCCCAGTGAAGAACGTGGACAATTGCAATCTCCTGTTGCACCAAGGTGAAGCCTTGGGTGCTATGGAGCAGGACCAGGAAGACCTCCAGAGCTGCCCACCTCCTTACCAGGTTGTGGCCTGCCCTGCAGAAACAGAGGCTCAAGCAGAGACTGGGAATGGAGCAGAAACCTGCTCCATGCACATGGAATATGACGGTTTGCTCGTGCACACAGAGAAGGAGCCGCCTGAGATGGACTTGGCACCCCAGCAGGAGGAAGCCTCTGTAGCTATGGATCTACAGAGCACTGATGTGACCAGGGGAAGGGAGTTTCCCAACCTGCCCCCTGAGGAGGGGGAGCAGGGGCCAGAGGTCCCTTCCTACACGGAAGAAGCAATCTCTTGCCAAATCCCAGCTCTGGACATCAAGCCAGGTGACCCGCTGGCTGGGATGAATGCTTTGGTGGCTGCCACAGAGATGCCTCAGGCTTGTTCCTTGTTGACTACCACCAGTGTCACTCCATCGCAGGTGAAGGTGGAGGTGGTAACTGACCAGGCCTTGGAGCACTCTTTTCTGCAAGGGATCACTTTGCTGAGTGAAATTGCAGAGATGGAGCTGGAGAAACGGAAGCAAGAAATGCAAAGTAAGTTGTGAGCCCTGAGTTTGGTCTCCCTGGTCTCTGTGTGGGGTGGCATCTTCTGCAACTTCAACCAGGCAGCAAGGAGAGCATTACTCCGGGTTGCAGGAGCAACTGGTACATTGGATGGGGTTGGAGCAAGGTTGTTTTTGCAGTAGGCTGAGCTACGTGTGCCTTCTGTACTGCTCTCCCCTTCCAAAGGCCCTCGCCATGTCTAGACAGTTTGTGGTATGCGTAGCGGAAACGGAGCCCCACTTGCTGAGAGCTGCCAGGGTAACACCCTTCTGGCAGGCACTGAGTCCACAGTCTGTTGGGGTTTGGCACAAGAGGCCCCAGTAGCTCCTGATGATGCTTTCCTGGAGCTTGGCAGGTCCTGAAAAGAATCTCACCTTCCAGTAACTTCCTGAGGTGAGACGTGATGGGAACTGCCAGTTGTACCATGGCTGGGTACAACAGAAGACCTCGAGTAGGAGCCAGGGGTGGTTGGGAGGCTCCTTGGGTTGCCATGGTCCAGAAAGGGGCATCAGCCTCTCCTTGTGCCTCCTGGAGGAGCAGTCTTGGAATGTGAATCTCTGTAGCTTTATTTCTCTGTCCTTCCCAGCAGGTCCAGAGAGTTTCCCTGTCCGGCCAACACTGGAGAGTTTGCTGGCTGCCAGCACCCACATGCTCATGGAAGTACTTTCCACCCCCTTTATGGAAAGTCTGAAAACCATCCGGCTGCCTCGAGAGCTGAATCCCAACAAAAAGTACAGCTGGATGCAGAAGAAAGATGAACCCGTAAGTAGCTCTTGAGTGTGGCTGAGCCTGAAAAGCCACAGCGCATCCACTCACCACAGCTTGCTCTTCCAGCCCTGGATTGCACCGGGCTTGTGCTGCCCTCCTGCATTCCCAAAGTGAGCTGGTGCTTCCCTCACTTGTGTTTGTAGCTGCCCAGGGAGTCACTGTGGTGTGATTTGGCTTCTCCCTTGTTTTGAGTCAACAGTATTGAATTCAGCAGGACCCTGGGCAGCCCTAGAAGTGGTGTTTGTAATACAGAGCCAGCAGAAACTCATCTGTTAATGCTTTGGGGAAGGGGGGGTGGGGGGTGAGAGATAAATAAAGATAGTGGCAGGAAGGTTTTTCCTTGGTTTTTTTCTTTGCTGCCTCTTCCCCATAGGAGAGGCTGGCAGATTCCTTTGTACCCAGCAAGTAAGTGCTCCAAGACAGGGAATATCTTGATCTGTCCTGTGAAATAAGGAAAAACAGTTCTGTGGGTGTATTTTGCCCTACAGGTTCTTTCCCAGTGTTGCTGTCCCTCAGAGTTGACATAAGCCACCATGCATAAGCCACTGAGCATCTTTGCCTAGCTACTTTTGCTTGGGTACCACTCTAGGGCTGCGCTTGTGGGCAAAGATGCTCTGCTCCACTGTTAAGCATGGATGGCTGCGGATCTTGGCCACTGCAAGAGCACCCCAGTGTGCACCACCCCAGTCTGAGGGCCTGAACATCTCCTGAGCTTCTTGCCCCCTCTTGCCTCCCCACCTTAGATGTACTCCATCAAATCAGCCATCGAGAACATGGATGCAATGGAGCTGGACTACAGGATGAGGCTGGCGGAGCTGCAGCGGCGCTACAAGGAGAAGCAGAGGGAGCTGGTGAAGCTGCAGCGCCGCAGGGACTCCGAGTAAGTCACAGGCTGCTCCCTCAGTCCAGGATTGAGACCAGCCCTCCATTCCCTCCGTGTCTCCTCTCCTCCTGGTACAGCCTGCCAGAGCTTTGCACTGCACACTCCTAGGCTATGTGACACGACAACCTGAGCACTGGTGAATGCAGCTGGGAGACTGTTGTAGAGACAAACCTTGGCTTCAGCAGCTCAGTTTAGTAGTTTGGTGACAGGAGAAGGTTCTGGGTTGGCTCCTGTTCTTGCTTGCTTTCTTTTAGTTTCCCCCCCCCCCTTTTTTTTTTTTTAATTCTTTTTGGATTTACTTCCTTTATTTTTCTTCTTTCCTGTTTTTGCTTTTTGGTTGCAAAATTTGACTTTGCTTTTTGTTTTCTTTGCCTTTTTGGTTTTTTTTGTTGCCTTGGTTAACAGTGAAGCGTGTGGTTTTTTTAAAGGGAAAAGCATGACGAGAAAAGTAGAAGCTTGGCAAGAAGAGGCCCTGGAAGGCCCAGGAAGAGGAAACTTGGATCAAGCGCTCTGTCACCCATTAAGGAGAGAGGGAAGAGTGACAGCAAGAGTGGAAAGTAAGGCTGGAATATGGGGAAGACGGGAAAATGGCAGGGTCGCTGCACCAGGGTCTTACTTGGGGACAGCATCTCGGATGCAGCAGGGGCTCGCTGTGGCATTGCAGTGACAGGCTGGTCTCTAGCAGCAGCAGTGTTGTGGAAGTGTGTGCATTTAATGTGAGTGTGTCCTTCCAGTGGGAATAGGGTGCCAGCGTCCTCCCACTCTGCTGGTAGAGCAGTTGTCTGTGGTGTTGGGTGCAAGGAGGACAGGCTGAGTTGAGCGCTGAGGTGATGTGGAGCTGCCAGCTGGGCAGGGAGCTGTAGGCGAGCTTTTGGTGTTGGGGAGAGCATCCTGGTGTGTGCTCAGGAGTGCAGTGGTGCAAGTGGGTGCTGTAGAGCTGATGGCAGGGATGTTGGTGTCACAACCTGGAAGGACAGGGCTAATGTACTTTGTAGGGCCTTTCTGCAGTGTTTCTGCTGTCTTCATCTCTGTCCCCTTAATCAGTGGGAATTGGTCTCACCTGATCTCTCTCTTTGAAGCATCTGACTCAGTCTGTCTTCTGCCTTTTTCTCTATTACAAGTCCACCTGCTCTTGTTTGGATGCCTGGGCCATCTAACCATCCATATATGGCCCAGTCTGTCCCAGTGGGAAGGCACCTCCAAACTGCTATGTATTTTTGCAAATCAGGTTCAGGTGCCCAGCTCCCACTGACCTTTTGCTGCTTAAAACCTATCTTTTTGGTGGCTCTGTGTTTGGCTCTTCGTGTTTGGGTGGCTGGACAGGCTGGAGGCATCCAGAGGTGGCTGCAGTTGTGAGTGTGTGTGTGCATGGTGGTGGTGTGTATGCATGGAATCACAGGAATGCTTCATCAACTTGATGTGGGAGATGCAGATAGATCCTCAGCCAATGTTCAGGGCCTGAAGTGTTGGTTGAGCTGTCTGTGGAGGTCAGCAGAGAGCATGCAGGGGAGGGGAAGATGCCTGGAAGCTGAGGAGGCTGCCCTGTGTTTAGTGGCTTTGTGGTGGTGATATGACCAAGGTCAGGAGGTTTAGCATGAAGGAGGTGGCATATGGGAGCTTTTAATGGAAGTGTGGTAGAAGTCTTTGAGGTTTTGACTGATGATCCATCAGATAGTTACTGGAGACAGTTTGGGAGCAGTGAAAGATGTGCTTTTAGTCTCACCTACTTTATTTCTTTTTTTATTATTATTATTCTTTATTTACCCTCTCCTTTCCCCCCAAACCCTGTTGCAAGACTGAAGACATAGCTCACAAATGCCTCTCATGTGGAGGTAGATTGCCTGTCCTTTAAGTGAGCCAGTCGCTGCAGTGTCCTCATCCCTCTGTGTCACCCTGTATGGCAGTTCCTTACCACCTGCTTGCTCATACCCAAGCAATCAGAGCAAGTGTGTGGGCAGTGAGGCAGCTCCCTGGGCCTTGGGAATCTCTCTGTATCTACAGAGTCCATGAAAGTAGAGGTGGAAAAGACCTACAGGGCCAGCTCAGCTGTGTGTCCTCCCCTCTGGTGTTCTGTGCTGTATCAGGTAGCATCTGGTGGCTGTTACTCAAGACACCAAGTCCTTCCTTTCAGAGACCACCCTGCAGGTCTCTGATTCCAGGCACCCTCATCTATGCTGGTGGCCAGGAGTGTGCAAGAAGGGCTCCTTGGCTGGAAAACCTTGTGCAAACTGCTGTCACTTCACAGTAGGCTCTCACTGAGGATCCCCACTGTCCTGCAAGGCACTTAACCTCACTTTTGAGCTTGATGGGGATCACAGGGAGGAAAGCCCCCCCCCCCCCTACCTTGACCCATCCTCTGCTTGACTTGCAGACTGAGCAAGTCCTTACTGCTCTCCGAAGACTCTGAGACTGGTGAGGGCATGAAGAAGAGGCACAAAGGGGCCCTCCCGGAGGAGGATGAGGATGTGGAGAGCGGCAGTGGCAAGATGAAAGGGAGGAACCAGAGCTGGGAAGAGCACGATGTGGCTCCCAGCTTCTCAAATGAGGTCAGTGCCCTCTTGGGGTCATGGAGCCACAGGCCAAAGGATCTCATTGCTGCTTTACTGGTGTTGGCTTGCACTGGATAACTCCTCCTGAACTCAGAGCATCTGCTCTCAGTTCACATGTGTTTAGAAGCTCTTCATGAGCAGACTGTGAAGTGGAGGGCTGTTGGCAAAGGCTAATGTTGGCTTATGGAGGTTGGACCTCTTTGGTAGGCAGCAGGGGCAAACACCTTCAAGCCAGCCAGAGCACTGAAGCATTGCACTAGCTCTGAATCCAGAGCAGTGTTTGTCTTACCCCTTTGCCTATTGAGGCAGTGGGGGAGAATGAACTTCAGAAGCAAGGAAGGAATGGGAGCTTTAACTGATAGTTTAAACACAGGGTTTTCTTCTGCTCCTGTTGAGGCAATGAGATATTTACTGGAGCTTTAAGCTGCTGCTTAAATCCAAAGTGCACACAGGCAAAGTACTGAGTTACAGCTGCTGTTATCTAGCTGTAGCACATGTAAAGTGTGTTTATTTTCTTAAAGAAGCAAGAAAGTGCTGAAAATGATGTAAGCACTGGCTGTAATGCAGTGGTGCTGATGCTCTTGCTGAGAGGCTTTTGGGTCTTCTTGGCATCCCAGCTTCTGGAGCTGGTTGATTATGTGGAAATCCATACTTATTTGGCTGGCGTTTTGGGTAAAGATGATTTTTAATCCTTGTGATTTAGAGAAAAGCTTGTAAAACCAGTCCAAACATTGCCTAAACCCTAGAAGTTGTTGAGCAAAAAGAACTCCAAAATAAGTTGTTCTATGGACATACTTCCTTTGGAAGAAAATTCAGGTTTTCTAAGTTAATCTTGTGGTTTTGTAGGGCTTGATAAGGGTAAAGCTGTGCTGTTTGCTGACATCTTCCTCCCTAACACTATGGTGGGTTATGACAGCTGGGGCTTAAGACTGTCATTTGAGGCCTTACTAACTCTAGTGCATTGGAGGCTGTTACAAGGGCTAGTCAAATCCCTCAGGTCTGCCATGATAGCTGCTCTGTATTCACCTGTTTCTCTTCCTTTCATCTCAGCAGTTAAAGCTCAAAAAGAAGAAGGTGCCATCCGATCAGGAGCAGCTGGCCAGCAAGCTTGACAAGGCTCTGTCCCTCACCAAACAAGACAAGCTCAAATCCCCCTTCAAGTTTGCTGACAGCTCTGGGAGCAAGTCCAAAACTAGTGGAGGTGGCAGCAGGTACCTGCCACCCCATGAGACTCTGTCAAGCAAGGAGGAGAAGAAGAGCCTGGCCAAGAACCTGGGCCTGTCACTGAAAAGCACCAAGGAAGGTAAAAGTAAAGTGGCTGCCAAAATGAAGAAGATGGAGGTGGGGTTAAAAGTCAAAAATCAGCTCAAGGTTTCCCATTCACCAGCGGTATCTGAAGTTAGCAGCTACTCTTATAGTAAGTAACCCCTCTTTTATCTCTTTTTACAGTGTATTCTCTTGTGGGGGCTTGTGGGTGTTTCTGGTCTCTTGGAAGGGGTCTGATTTTGCTCATGGGTAGAAGTTGACCTCCTTCATGGCTAATCAATGCTGCTGCATCTTTGGGATCAGCATGAGGTGTCCAAGCAACTTGCTGTCCAAGAGGTAGCCAGTATCAGTGCATCTCTTCCACTCAGTGCCTGTGTTGTACTGATCATCAATGGGGAAAAATGCGTTAAACTAAAAGGTTGACCCATGTTCTTGCTTTTGGTGGAAGCAGACACTCTCCTTCTACCTGTCAGATGAGTACTCATAGCCTCTGCTCCAGGAGGTGGTTAACAGCTCAGTTTCCAAGTCTTTGTTGAGCTGGGTGCGATTTGCTTTAGGATTATGTTGTTGAGTCAGTTGGAGAAGGGGGCACTGATGTTTGTGAACATCTTCTTGCCCTTAAGAGCTGTGGCTTGGTTCCTGGCTGACTGTGTTCAGCATTCCCATCTGGCTCATCAGTCTCCATTTCACCCCAGCATCCTGTGTACTGATGGCCATTTCTGAACCCAAAGTGCACCTGAGTAGAGGTTCCTGCAGCTGAGCAGAGCTGGGGACCCCTGTTACAGAAGGGAAAGTCTGAACTGCAGATAACGTTGGGAAGATAGAAGTGGAGGTAGTAAGAATCTTCAACAATTCAAGCAGACAGTAGGGCAGAGAGGGTATTGGAGTTTGTGGTCTGAGGTCTGGTTGTGTATTTATCTTAGCTCACTTGTCCTTTCCTTTGCTTGCAGCTATTTCAGTCCCGTGTTAAAACCCTTACAGGGTGTCTGTACACATAACCAATATCTCAGTGCAACACCAGTTTAGAAATGTCAGTGGTAGGGAGGATGATGAGCCAATGGTTGTCCAAGGGAACAAATGTTTGGCGTGAAATGAGCTATTTACATGGCAAAATAGGAGCCGCTGGACTTGAACACAGCCTTTGGCTGAGTGTGCTATACACACCACCCAATACTTCTGTGGTTGAATGAGCTTCACTCCCAAGGACAGACACTAAACTGGGAGCTCTGGAGCTAATGGGGAGGGGAGGTATGGGCCTGTCATTGAGTCACTCAAGCGTGATGGATGCGGGGAGGCAGGTCGAGCATATGGCACTACTTCCCATGACTGGTGGGCTGCTCTTGTGGAGGAGGAGAAACGGGACTGGTGCCAAGTCTTTCTGCCTCTTAACCTCCTGCTTTTCTAGCTGGAGTCCTGAAAACCTTGGGCAGAGATCCAGAGGGTGAGCTGAGCATCCTATTCCCATAGATTTAACAGGAGTGAAGCCCAGAGTGATTTGCACATTTGGGCTTTGGGCCTCCTAAACTAGTTATCCCTTGTTTCTTCTCCACAACCATTGCAATGGATGTGGGGACTGATACCCAACCTGATGCTGGAGAGCATCTGCTGCTGCTCACAGGCTGGGATTATCCCCACCGCCTCTCTGTAACACTGTGAAGCCAATGGTATGTTCACAAGAGGGGAGGTGACAATTCATACCTGCTTTAGTGCATCCAAGGGTACCATATGCTTTCCGTACCACCTTCAGATGCCAAAAGGGGACCACTGGGTACCTTCTCAGGCCCTGTGGCACTTGATACCACTGTGGAACCATGGTTCACAGATTGAGGAGCAGCTTGGTCCGGGCTCTGCTTTGGTGCAGTTGATATTGCTGCAGTGTCTGAGGCAGGCATTTGGAGTCAGATGTGTTGCCCACTTGGCTTTGCTTTGGCTGCACATATTGAAAACCCACTGGGAGAGGGGGTTTCATGTAGAGAAGGAGGTATAGGTCAGTGTTGAACATAACCAGGTTGGTGGCCTGGTTGTTGGCATTGCTGTGCATTCCATGGATATCCTCATAGCAGAAGTGCTCAAGGACTTGGAAGTGTTCAAGGCCAGGTTGGACACAGGGGCTTGGAGCAACCTGCTCTAGTGGAAGGTGTCCCTGCCCATGGCAGGGGTTGGAACTGGATGAGCTTTAAAGTCCGTTCCAACCCAGCCCATTCCATGATTCCATAAAATGTCCACCTCAGTTTTCTCCTCCTAAAACCACTCCTTGGATCTTGTCTTAAGGAGGTGTTTGGCCTAGGTGGAGAGTGTCTGTTCCTGACCGAAAGAAGGCAACATGTAACACAGTGTGTATCCATCTGTGTTCAGAGCCATAGGGTTGTGGTGGAGGAGCCTGGTATCCATCTGTGTTTGGAGCCATAGGGTTGTGATGGAGCAGCCTGGTATCCATCTGTGTTCGGAGCCATAGGGTTGTGGTGGAGCAGCCTGGTATCCATCTGTGTTTGGAGCCATAGGGTTGTGATGGAGCAGCCTGGTATCCATCTGTGTTCGGAGCCATAGGGTTGTGGTAGAGCAGCCTGGTATCCATCTGCGTTCGGAGCCATAGGGTTGTGGTAGAGCAGCCTGGTATCCATCTGCATTCAGAGCCATAGGGTTGTGGTGGAGCAGCCTGGTATCCATCTGCGTTCAGAGCCATAGGGTTATGATGGAGCAGCCTGGTATCCATCTGCGTTCAGAGCCATAGGGTT
>NDXB01008479.1:34750-61097 GCA_002631895.1 Agapornis roseicollis | reverse complement strand
GATCTGGAGCAGACTGGTATCCATCTGTGTTTGGAGCCATAGGGTTGTGATGGAGCAGCCTGGTATCCATCTGTGTTCGGAGCCATAGGGTTGTGGTGGAGCAGCCTGGTATCCATCTGTGTTCGGAGCCATAGGGTTGTGATGGAGCAACCCAGCAGGGGTAGATGATGGTGGCTTGGGATCCTTCCTTCAGCCACCTCCATCTTCACCCCTGTCCACACACCACAGCACCCCCCATTCCCTGAGGTAATGTTCTCCCGCCTGCTTTGACCACAGATACGGACTCAGAGGAGGACGAGGATGCATCCCTGAGGGACGAGTGGCCAGTGCAGCCCCCGTCTGCCCCCAAGCCGCGGCCATCCAGTCTCTACAGCACAGCAGCCAGGAAGGGCGGCCGGGCGGCCGGCGGCCCCAAGGCAGCCCCCCGCAGCACCGGGCGGCTGCTCAAGGTGAAGGCGGCAGCGGCGGCGGTGGGCAGGAAGCAGCCCTTTTGCCTGCTGCTGCGGGAGCCCGAGGCGGGATCTTCCTTCAGCGACTCCTCGGAGGACTCGTTCGATCAAGGTTATTAGTTTATAGCAAACGCAACCCCTCTGCCATGGCTGTGTGGGAGCGGGCCAGGGGGCTGGGGTCAGCCATTTTGATGGTCAGAGCCAGGGCGGCCATCTTTGTTGTTGGCAGCGTAGCCTGCTGTATCAGCCCCACGTTTATCTGGTAGCCTTTTTGTACCTTTATCGTTGTGATATTAAGACTGGCTGGCTCTGTTAGAGCTTTTATAGCAACTGGGGTTTAGTGTCCACCTCTCCCTGCTTTCCTGTTCCCTTCCTCCCTTCAGTTTTCCCCTCACTTTCTTCCTTGCTGCCACCACCACCATTTATATTATTATTATTACTATTATTTCTTATTATTTTCTGTTGGCATGAGCAGTTTGGAAGGAGCTTTTTTATTTTTTTAATTATTTTTTCCTTTTGTTTTTTCCTTTCTCCTTTTTTTTTTCCTTTAATTTTTTTTAAAATCCCGGGATACTGTTGTGTGGCTTGTGTGACTCGATGTTTGTACTTGCGATTTGGTTATACCGAGCTTTTATTAAACAGACCGAGTTCGTTTTTAACTAAACCTGTGTGCCTTGTCTCTCTTGCTGTGTCTCTTATCAGGCCGATTAGGTTGCTGCTTCACTCCATTCTGCTCTGCATCCCCCTCTTGCTCCCACTCCCCATGAGTAGAACTGGAATTAACCTAGTCTGGGGTACTCTCTATTATTCAAATATCCCTGCTGCCTTTGTCCACATAAAGCTTAGGCCTTTCCCACCCCCATCCCCTTTTATTTAATACATATTTTGTTCAGGTTTTTTGGTGGTTTTATTTCTGTTTCAGTTTGGTTTCTCCATTGATAGACTCTCGAAGCAGGCAGATAACATGTAGATGCACTTGGTCCTTGTTTCCGCTGTGAGTGTAAGGTCCCCATTATTAAACAGCCAAAAATCACTCTTTTTCAGTATAAAAACTGGTTTTGTGTCTCTTTCTGGGTGGTGATTGTTTTATTCCACATCATCCACAGTGTTCCAAGGATGTGGCAATTACTGCATGGAAGTTGACTCTGCAGTTTTCCCTCCTTCACCCTCACCCCCTGGTTTTTCCACACAGCTTTTTCCTGTCAGCCTGTCATTAGGACTTCAGTGGGAAAAGGGATTACTCGAGCCTTTCCCTCCAGAGACACAAGAGGTTTCTGTTCTAGAGCGCACTCATTAAATAATAATCATGGGGAAAGGTCATTTTAATGAGCCCTCAGCTCCTGAAAGAAGCAGCGCATCGGGGCTGAATGCTAAGCGAGAGCATCCCCAGTTGTTATCATCCAAGCTACAGAGCACAGCGAAAACCTTTTAGTGTTTCACATTGAAAAGGGCCTGGAGAGTTTTGCTTTTGTTTTGTGCTTTTGCCTTTGTTTTTTTTTTTTTTGATGTTAATTTCCTCCATGCACCTCTTTGCTTTTTCTTCCCTCCAAACCCCAACCACCAAAGAAAATGTAATTCAAGCTATTGAACGCAGCAGAAAGATACAGATTGCTGATTTGGTTGGATGTGGCTTTGGGCTGGACCCACCAATGCATTTCAAAGAAAACCCCCCTAAAAAAGGAGTAATATATGTTTAAAAAGAAAATTCATTCTTAAAAAGCCAGACAGTTCTGGGGATAGTGGATTTTATGTAACGTTGAGACTACCACATTTCCATTAAGAGTCTGCGTTAACTTCCATTCTTCCCTTCCCTGTTCCTTCCTGCATCTTCCCTGTGTTTATTTTTGCTGCTGTTGGAAATTTTGAGGATATCAATCCTTTTTAGTTGCTAAGTTCTTGAGGGTTTCTTGGGTTTGCTTCTTGGTTTTGCTCCAGGTAAGCAGATAGGCCACTTGGCCCTCATTGGCTCTATCTTTCAAGTAACCTGTCTGCTTTAAAGAGAAATAATCCCAGTTTTATGGGATTATCTAGGGAGGGGAGGGGAATATGGGAGGAGGTTGGGGAATCTGGAACTAATGGGGAAACACATTGTAAATTCCTCTGGGAATGTCATTTAATGGTGGGGAAACCAAAGATGCAAAACCTCCTGGGGTGGGAGGTGGGCACGGAAGGGGAGGTGGGGAGGGATTACTTGTTACAGGGTTTTTCTTTTCTGCAAATGCTTTTATTTTTGCTTTTTCTCAGAAGCATTTACTTAAAGGGATATTTGGGTAATAGGGTTTCTAATGGCTTTCCCTGATACTAAACCGATTAATAACCTCAGCTTTTCTAGAAGTGCTCACTTTCTCCTTGCAGCTGCTTGACCAACCCTTTCACCCCTGCCCCTATCCATGATGCTTTGAATGTCTGTGTCGGTCTCTTGCATTTGCTCTCACGCTGCACTAAAGAAGCAAAGTGGTTGGCTGGTTGTAGGGCAGACACTTCTCAGCGAGGGTCACTAGCCATGAACCTGAACCTTGACCATTGTTATGTAGGTAGGCAAAATAACTTTTCTTTATGTCATCTGTCAGCCTCAGATGTTTCGCTGTTCATGAATAATGACACTTAGCTCTTTGCATCCTCTTGGTTATTTTAATGATGATTGCTGTCCACTTTTGACTTTCCTCTGTCCATGAAGAGACTCGCATGGAAGATTTGCTTGTGTGCACGTGTTTGAGGACTCCAGAAATACTTTACTGTTAACCAGGCCTTCTTTGGAAAACCCCTTAACACCCAGCAAAGGGAAAGGTTTGCAGATGGGGCCAAGGTGAGAAGCCACAGCCCTGCCTGCAAAGGTTCTGCCACTGTCCTTAGAGGTTTCAGGGCCATGATGCAGACTCTCCTAGTACCAGGGTAATTGCCTGGCCATGGCCCTGCCAATGTCTGTGTCAGAGGTAGGAGTAGCTAGAGGAAGATGTGTTTTCATCTGGTTTGAGATAGACAGCACTGTTTTCTTACAGACTAAACACCATGTTGGTGTTCTGGTAAGAGGCAAAGCTTGTGGGTTTTTGTCTGGTAACCTTGGAGAGGAAACTTCTAATAGGGGCTGAAGCCACAAGGGACTTTTGAAAGCCATCAGGATAAGTAATACCTTGAGCTTTGTCAGACCAAAGATCCACACTTCCTCCTCCTCCATACTGTTTTCCATAAGAAATTAGTACCTTCTGCCCTGCTCTCCTTCCCTGACTGGGAGGATGGTTTGATCCCAATGAAAAAACCCCAAATAAACCAGTGAGGGTTCACTGTTTCCCTGCAAAGTCATTCCCTTGTGATAGATTTAATGGGTTTAATTTTGTAAGTATTTCTGGAGTCAGCAGCACAGCACATCTGGGGGAAAAATAAACGTATTTTCAATGATGAGAATTGGCTTGTTTGAAAAAGAAGAAAAATAAAGGCGTCTGCAATTGGACACTCCAAAATCAGTAACCTCCAGAATCTGGACAGATCACACAAATCAGATGTCAATGACCCAGTAGCTGTCTAAAGTCTGCCTGTACTTAGCCTGCTTTGTATGCTGTAGGCCTGCTTGGTGTTATGAGAAAACCGTGCTATTTTCTTTTCAATGTGAAATGACTCTTTTTAAGTGTGTGATTTTTTTCCTTCCCCCTTTCCCAAGCTTTTCCTGTCCACATCCCCCTCAACCTTGTTACATCAGCCTTTAAAACCCAAATTGCTTAACCAGTTTCTGTTCACCATCAACAGCTCTTCATTTACTGCTCTCCTACAGTAAAAGCAGTTAAAAGCAGTGAGAAAGATTTGAATTGGGTTTGGGTTTTAATTTAGTGCAGATAAAAATAAGCTTAGAAAAGCCTTCTTTAGGTCCAGTTTATCAGTAGCATTTAAATCTGAAGTGATTGTTTTGGCTGTAGTGTTGTATGTACATGTGTGGTTGTGTGTGGATATATACACACATATACATGCTCTTAAAAATGGCAATTAGAAAAGATACTTACAACTTCGGGTATTATTTTCCTTACCCTCACTCAGTGTTAACAGAATTATCATAGAAGGGAAAAATTGATGGTTTTAATGTCTTTTTCTCCATCGCTAACTAAAAATCACCTTTTCAGGAGTAAAAAATGGAGGCTTCAGTTGTGTTAAGGCATCTGTGCATACTTCATTTTAAGCCCACATATAGTTTGGGTACAGTAGGAGTAAAACTGCTTTGCATTAAATACAGGCATCATGAGTCTCTCCAAAAAGCCATAGAGCACCAGTGACTTATTTGCCACCATAACCATAAATGTGGGGATTTAGTTTGGAATCATGTGGGTTTGGAGCAGAGCCCCAGATACATTCTTACAGTCCCATTTGTTAGGTTTTGTCCCTTGGAAAACGGAGAGGAAGAGGAGCAGGGGTTGTGCTGTGCATATAGAGTGGAGTCAGCAAGATGTGCCCTTGCCATAAGAGGTGGAAGAGGATAGATCTGTGCTGCGAATGTGTTAAAACGTGTTTATTTTCAGGCTGAAAATTGTATTTCATGCAGCTAAAAATACAAGTGTTGCAGGGAAAATGCTGACAAGAGGCTATATCTTCAGTTGTCTTTCCGTAGTGTGACTTTGAAAGAGGTTAGAATAACTGCCAGGTATGTTATTGTGTTGTACATTTTCCGTGGCATGAGTAATAGCTGCTTTCATCCTGCCTTTTAAATCTGTTCTACCTTGCTGCATTTGAAATAGTGTAGCTGCTGGGCACCTTTATGCCCTCACATGTGCAGCATCTTTGGATGCTGAAGGAGTGGTGGGCAGGCAGTGAGCTGAGCTGAGCCGAGGGGGATTTGCATGGGACAGGTCATGGAGGGATTGTTCTGCTGAATTGCCTTGGTTTTAACCTGTTTCCCTTCCCAGCTTCTCAGTGAGCTGCTCTCAGCTCATCCCACTCATTAGTTCTGTCATGTGAGGTTGATTTTTCCATTCTTTTTCCCGGTTTTCCCAGCCAAATGGGATGTGTGGAGGGGGTCTCATTCCCTGCTGGTGGGGCATTGAACTCGGGCACTGGGTTTGCTGCTTTTCAGGCAGGTGCTTTTTATATCTCAGAATAGCTGAGTTCATCGGGGTTTGCTTTCTTCTTGGCAAAACGTAGGGAACCAGCAGTTTTTTGCCCCTTTCTTGGTAAGGGAAGGAATCTGATCCTAATTTGCTGCAGAGTTTTTATGTTTTCCATGTGGGTTTTATGCAGAGAGCGAGCAGGGCGGTGGATTTCATGGTGTTTCCTGCAGGACTGTAGGTTTAGTAGCATTTTATATCACAGGGAGCCAGCCTGAGCAGTTGAAATGTGGAAGGGCTTTTGATGCAGTTAAAAATTAGTATTCTTGTGACTATTTGATGTGTACCATGGAGAGAAGCTCTCCTTGTTAAAGAAAAATAACATATATGGCCATTACTTCAGCTGATAAAATGTAAGGGTGAGTACACTGGTTTCTGATTTTCCTCTTATTTCTAATGTCATGGAGGAATAATGCAAAGTGGAAAACTGACACTTGGTGTTACTGGTTTGGGTTGTTTTAAACAGCCAAGTGTCGAGGACGTTTTTATCTATCCCAGAGGGCATACGTGAAAAGAAAAGGATTTTCATGTTCATTCCAGCTCATTTTGAAGGGATCTGGTTTCTCATTTGGCTCGTGTTCAGAGGGAGGGGAGCTGGTGAGTGGGCTCAGGCAGGGGAAGAGCAGGGCTTCCTGCTAGTGGTGGGAATTCTGCAGCAGCCTCCATGATCCTACTTAAGCCCTCAATTTCAAGAGAAATGAAATCCCTTTTCCAGGCCCACTTTCTGCGGTTAAATCTATTCCATCTAGATTTATGTGCTCATATATGTGTGTATATATGGATGTGTGTGGTATACGTGTGCTCACCAGCACGAGCTGGGTGAGATGCTGTTAAAATTAATTGCCTTTGAGCTGATGACAGACTCCTGGGAAGTGCTGTAGGAAGGGAGAGGTGCCACTCTCAGAGTATCTACCCTCAAAATACCTGCTGTATATACACCATAAAGGAAAACCCCAGCCCACTGCTCTCTGCAGGTGTCAGCCGAGGCTGATTTCATTGCCAGCACTAGACTGTGGCTGTGGGCAGCTCTTCCTGCCTGTGCTGAGCTGGGCTTCCCTAGCCTGAGCTGTAGAGAGGGAAATGAAAGGCACGGAGAGTTTTGAGGCAGAGTGTTTAAACACTCCTCCAACACTACCTACACTTATCCCCTGTCTCCCTTACGCATTCCATATCCATTGCTTTCAAGTTATTTCCCTCCTTCTTTGCATTGTTTCCTCCTGCCCGTTCTCCTCTCTCTGTCCTCCTGGCCATGGCGCAGGCTGATCTCTGGTATTCCCCTTCCATGCTGATCTCTGGTTCTGATTACACAAATGGATTTTGTTATGGAGGAAGAGGTGGTGGGTGGGAGGGGAATCCCACGGCTCCGAGGTTGGGATTTTCAAAGGAATTAAGCTTTTAATTCCTCCTGAAAGCTGCAGGGAAGGAGTGCATGGCATCCTTTTCAAATCTCTGCCAACACCCTACTCTTCCCTCCCTTGTCTTGAATGGGTCCTCCCTGCTGTATGTACCCTGTATTGCTGTGTCCTTCAAGGGTGGTGGTAGGCAGGGTGATACTGGCTGTATGGCTGCAAAGACACATGTGTGTGGCCAACGTCTTCTGGCTCAGCTTGTGGGGGGCTCAGTGCTACTTAGGTGAGCACAGAGCAGCAGGAGAGTTACACTTTGGGGTTGAAATGTGGCTGATGCACAGCTCCATTAGGTTTGTAATGGGCTTCCTCTTTTCTGCATGCTAGATTCTAGCTCAGAGGAGGACGAAGAGGAGGATGAAGAGGAAGAGGAGGAAGCAGAGGACTATGGGACAGACGGCACCGACAGGCTTTCATCGCCTGCCCTTGATGAGAGCGGCCTGGGCCTTCTAGCAAGGTTTGCTGCCAGTGCCATGCCCAGCCCCATCGTTCCCCCTCCGCTCTCCATCATCCAGCTGGAGGCCAAGCAGAAAGCAAAGAAGAAGGAGGAGCGGCAGAGCCTGATGGGTGAGCGGCATGAGTAGGGTTAGTGCCATGGGGGCCAAGGTGGAAGGTTTAGGAGGTCCAGGCTTTGCTGCAAGAGAGCAGGTTGTTACCCAGACACTGTCTTGTCCTTTCTTTGCTTCTGGCTGCTTGGTCCTGATGCTGAAGGAAGGGGGAATTGCCTGGCAAGGAAACAAGAGCCACTTAAGGGTATGGCAGGTTTAGCAGCTGCAGCCATGGCTTCCCTAGGGTCTTTGTCAAGGTTTCCTCTTGTCCTACCTGGCAATCCTTAACAGGCTGCAAAGGCAAGCGAGGGGATGCTGTGTCCCTTCGGACAGAGTGCTGAAGGCAGTGAAGAGCTGTTGCATTTTAGGGAAGAAAGCATGCACTGAATGCAGCTAATCTTAAATACCCAAGAAAAGCAGAGACACCTAAGAAAAACCCTTTCAATCGGCCCATCCCATCAGCTTCCCCGTAGAAACCAGCCAGTGAAACTTGAAACAAGCATTCCTTCCTCTGCTCCTGTGTTCTCAGTGCCAGACCCTGTGTTTCTGTCTGTGTCCTTGTCTCGGTTTCAGTGTCTTAACACATAATTGGGAATTTCATTTCTTCCCCTCCCTGTGCTCTGCTGCACAAGTGCCCGCTGGTGACATCGTTCCTGGTCAGACACATCTATATGGGCTCCATTTATAAATTCTCTATTAATATTTATTAAGTGATAATGGAATTTATAGCATGCTTCAGAATGGAAAATGATGTCTTCCTTTGGAGCCTGGCTTGTTTTAACACTGTTTCCGTGCTATATTAGGCTTTTGGCAACTTGTTCCAACAGCCTCTGTTAAGAATTTATTGTCTTGTAACCTGCCTTCCTTGAAACTGGAAGCATCTAGAAATGCTGTAGTGAGAGAAGAGGAGGAGTGTTGTAATTTCCAGTGGGTTTTTCATTTTGAGCCTTGCCAGCTTTGGTTTTGACAGGCTTGCTCTTTTCCTGCTCATGCTGGGTCTGCCTCAGGGGAAGAGGTTCGGGTAGGAGATGAGAGCAGGTTCCTGCACACTGAATTTCCCAGGAAGGTGAGCATAGTGGAGAGAGAAGCACTGGGAGGACATGCTTTCCATGCCGCTGCCTCCTGTATTTTCATTTTCCCACATGAATGTTCAGTCCTTGTGTTCTTTCTCCACTGTCCTGCACGGAGTGGTTATCACAGCAGGGGCTGTTCGCTGTTGAGCTTGAGAAGAGTTTGTGTCAACCTCTGTGGCATGAAGCAAGGCCTCATTTCAGACCTGGCTGGTTTGAAGGCAGAGTTATGCAGATGTATGTGCAGAGAGGACAGGCTGGAGGAGGATACAAGAGAGACTTTATGTAGAGGGAGGACCAGGTTCTGCTGATGTTTGTACACACCTTCAGAGGTGCTGTGCCACCCCATGAGTTCCAGTGTCCTGGAAAATAAATGGATCTAGAAAATCTGGGCTCCGTCTCTTGTTCCAGCATAGACTTAACAGCATGACCTTGGGCAAGTTTCTTGGCTGTTCCTATCTCTCTGATGGCACAGTGCCTCTGCAGCCACAGAGCTTTGCCTGCCTCCTGTCCATGTTGCTTCATGTGGAGGTGCTGTTTCCATTTCCGTTTTGCTCCTGCAAACATATGGCCTTGTTCTCCTTTATCAGGTTGTGGGGAACATGCTGAAGGTGGGGAACATTTTGGTGTTCCTACAGTAACTTCTGGCCTCTGGGTACTGCTGTGCCCATGGTGCTGAGCAGAGGCCAGTGTGAGGGGATTTCCATTTGCCACAGACAAAAGATCATTTGCCTCTCTTGACTTTAAGGCAATTACCTAAGCCAGTAAAAAGATTTGTGGTGTCTGTTGGCCAATGGGAAAAAATCAGCTTGAAATCCAGGTTTATTTGATTTGTTAAGAGAGATTGTTCTCCTGCATCTAAGGTGAAACTGGAGAGGACTCCCACCGGGAGAAGAGAAAGGCTGAGCTTATGGGGTTCGTGCTTCATATGAGCAACACCTGTTGGTTGAGGGGCAAATGATAGAGTAGCTTTTCTTTTAAGAGCTTCTCTGCAGGGTTTTGGTTATGAGAGAAGGGGACATCCTGAACCACACTGCCTGAGTGTATGTGCTCTGGTCTGGGGCGAGGGAGACTTGAAACAGGGAAATCAGTGTTTCATGGGGCAGAAATGTACATCTGAAGGATGGAGGGGTTGAAAAAGGCAACAAGCAAGGGCTCTGTTAAGCAGGCATGGCATCTCCCATGGAGCCCAAAAGCTTCCAGAAGGATGTGGCCCCTCTTGGCTCAGACTGGGCTTTAACTGATGGCTAAATCTTTTGTACCTAGGGACAGAGTTTGAATACACCGACTCTGAGAGTGAGATCAAGATCAGGAAGAAATCTCCTTCAGGACTGCTGAGGGGAAAGAAGGGGCCTCTAGAGGCAAGCAGCATCCCGCCAAGCCAGGCCCCCAGCAGCCTTGACTCGGGATCCGGGAGCACTGACAAGGCCAAGCTGGGGTCTGAGAAAGGCCGTAAGCTGAAGAAATTCAAGTCCCCCAAGGACCTGAGCTTTGAGTTTGGGCTGGAAGCCAGTGATGATGACCTGTGGAACCGGCGTCGGAGCGAGCGCATCTTCCTCCACGATGCCACCATGTCCTCGGCCATGCTAACCCCCGTAGCCCCTGCCAGCTCCACTCCTGTCTCCAAGCCTGGCCGCTGTGGCAAGGGGGCACCCATGAGCCCCAAAAAGGAGGGCAGCAAGGGGAAGGAGAGGAAGGAGCTAAGCAAGGTGAGGAGTGCTGTGGGATCCTTGGGGGGTGAGGGTGGGGGTGATTAACTCTGCTAGGGCAGGGGAGGGTTGAGTCCGGTCTTTGTAGTTGCCCCAGTGCTGTTTGGCTGTCCCTTGTCACCCCTGCCAGCCCCATGTACAGCCAGAGAAGTTGTCAGGCTTGGATTTAACTCACAAGCAGTAAAAGCCTGTTGTGTTTGAACATGTTGCTTGTATCACCCTCCATGTCCCAAATCCATCCTGTTTGGATTGGCCAGAGTGGATGTGTGAAATCTCTTTTCCACTCTGTGTAACCTTGCTTGCTGAGCTGTCGCCCTACATTGGCCTTAAAGGCTGTTCAGCTTTTACATGGTGTCTTCTGAGGGCTGTCCTTGCCTGGTGGTGGCAGTGATCTCTGGGTTGCTGGCTCTTCATCTTGGCTGAAGATTCAGCTCCCTCTGCCTCAAGCTCAATTCATGGCAGCGTCATGGAGGAGCATTGATTGTGGAGAGAGTTAGACAAGTTAGTTGTGACATGAGGCCAGCTGGGATCTTCTTGGAGCTCTTTGGGGGAAGGTTTGATGGGCAGGAATGGCTCTCCAGGGTGAAGAAAAGCTCTTCCCAAAATGTGTGAAGCCTGAAGGCAGAGCTGGGAGATGCAGGATGTGGTGCAGTTGGTAAACTTAACTGCTAGCTGAATGTTATCCTTGCTGTGCACAGCCTACTGTGCTCCACCTTTCCCCTCTCTCTGGGCCCAGATCTTTACCAGTCCTCTCTTACTGATCGAGTGTTTTCTTCTTTCTAGCAGCGGAAGAAGGGCAAAGAAGCACCCTGCTGCTCCTCCTCCTCGTCCATGTCTCCTCCTGGCATCCCTAGCTCCCCATCTGATGTTCGTGTCAGCCTGGCGAGCGCCTTGGGCTCCACCAAGAAGAGCAAAGCCAAGGTGAAAGCCAAGGAGGTGAAAAAAGAGGTGAGGGGCTGGTTCTAGTCTGGAGGGTGGCTGGCAGGGTCCTGCTGTCTTCCTGGACTGTTGCAGTGTGAGGGAGGGAAAACAGACATGCAGGTATTGCTGGGTGTGTTACAGGCAAAATGCTGGTTTGAGAAGCCTAAAATCCAAGGCAGACTTGGTCAGGTAGTACCTGCTGCTACCATCTGGTGTTTGTTTGCCTTCATCCCTCTAATTAAAGAACAAGTGGGGTTTTCTCTAAGGCTGCCACGGGGTGGAGGGAGTCCTGCATAGCAAGGACTGAGGAGGCGGTGATGGAATTGACTTGCTCAGCACCAAGTGAGCCAGGTCACATCTGGTTTCTGCTCCATTGCTGTGGCCTGTCTTCTCTCATAACACACATTAATGCATCTTCTCATTGTGAGTGTAATGTTTATGGGCTGGTGCAACAGAGAAATGGATTGTGGAGTGTTTAAGAAGAAATAGGGTCAGTGCCTGCTGCCTGTTCGGTGAAGTCAGTCTTGGGAGCTCTGTGCAGAGAGGTGGTGAATGCAAAGCAAAGCCACAGCTGTCTGCTCCACAGCATCTCTCCTAACCTCCAGGGTGTGGCTGGAGATGTGAAATGGCTTTTGGTCAGCTGTCAGTGAGGCTTGGGGATAAACCCAGAAAAACAGAGATCCTTGTTCAACTAAAAAGCAAGTTTGGGTACACCCACTTAACTCTGTGTGATTAACATTGCTGAGCATGGAGACAAGGTGGTCCCAGTATCCTCAGGTTACTTGTTGCTGGAGGAAAGTGGGATGGGATCAGACTGCTGCCTGTTTTCATCCAGCTGACGTGCTGCTTGCTCTCCTGCAGAACCGAGGGAAGGGAGGAGCTGTCAGCAAGCTCATGGAGAGCATGGCAGCAGAGGAGGATTTTGAACCCAACCAAGACAGCAGCTTCTCAGAGGATGAGAACATCCCACTGAGCATGCTGGTTGAGCGACCACCCACACCAGGTGAGGGTCTGGGACCTAATTGTGCAGGTAGAGGAAATGTGGAGTTTCCCAGAGGAGGGTTGTGCTGCTTTTACACATCCCTTACCCAAAGCTGTGAGTCCTTGGGATGGAGATGCCACTTTTCCAGCCAGTTTGGCCTGCCAGAAACAAGCTTTACCAGAGTAGCCCACTGTGACATCTAGATGTGAAGCCCAGTCTCTGAACTGTCCTATTTTCCTTAACTGGTATATTATTATTACTAAGGGGAGGGACGTTTATATTATTACTAGGAGGGCAAAATTTGCTGCTGACGAGGTAGGGAGAGAGAATGAGCCCTTTCTGCAGAGGGCTTCTGGTCTTTACCTAGGGGAGAATAATGAGAAGAGTATGAGGTTTCATTTCCCCCTTCCTGTTGCTTTTTCCTCTGTGGTGCTCTCTAATCCCCATCTTGCTCCAACACCTCACAGCTCCCCGCTCCTGCATAATTGACAAGGATGAGCTGAAAGATGGTCTGCGTGTCCTCATCCCCATGGATGACAAGCTGCTGTATGCTGGGCATGTAAAGACTGTGCATTCACCAGACATGTGAGTTGAGGGGCTGCTGTATCCAGCTTGGCTCTGCCAGTGAATGGGGACATCACTGATCCGGGGATTAATCTGGGAGTTGTGTAGAGCTGGCAGGAGGGAGACTGACAGAGCCTGCCAGGGAGGGAAAGAAAGTTTGCTCTAGTTTATTAGTGCTGAGAAAAGTGCAATTACCTCTCATTAAATGCTCTCAGTTAAACTGGTGCTGGGGCTCAGAGGGAGGTGGTAGCTGATCAGGGTGATGTCTTCCATGTGCAGTGCCTGACTGGGCCCTTGTGTTTCAGATACCGTGTGGTGGTGGAAGGCGAGAGGGGGAACCGTCCTCACATCTACTGCCTGGAGCAGCTCTTGCAGGAAGCGGTACGTGAGGCCAGAGGGGCTGTTGAGCCCTGGTCTGGGCTGCAGGAGGCTTCCAGCTGGGGTTGCAGGGATACTTGGCCTTGGTGTGGGTCACTGTCCCATGGCAGTGGGCATCAGTCCTGTATGCCAGCAAGGATAGTCCTTCTTGCTGTCCTGTGAGCAGAGAGGAGGGCATTTCCCAGCAGCAAAACTGTCCCTTGCCTTCTCCAGAGCTGCTTTACTGCACTCCAGGTGTGGTGGGATGGTGTGTGCTGGGATCAGGAATGTCAGTAATTGCCTTCCTCTTACCCTGAGTAGATCATTGATGTGAAACCACCTTCAGTGCGGTTCCTGCCCGAGGGCACAAGGATTGCAGCCTACTGGAGCCAGCAGTACCGCTGCCTCTACCCAGGGACAGTTGTCCGAGGTAAGGCCACGCTGACTGCTCTGCCCTGTGAACCAGGGATGTCTCAGTCCTGTGTGTCCTGAGGGATGTAAGGCTTGTCTGGGGATGCCCTGAGATCTGCTGTGAGTGTCCTGGGGGTCAGAAACTGGCCCATTTGTCTCCACTGGGTCATGGTGCTGGTTTAGAAACATCTTATTGCCCAGGAGATGTGTTCTCATAGTTAGAAGTCTGAGCAATTACAGTACCAATATTCAATACACTTAGAGACAGAATTAGCTTTAGGCACCAAAGATTTCTGAGGTCGTGGAGGTTTCTAAGTCACCTGCACACTCATAGCTTTGCCTCTTACGCTCCCCCATCTGGTCCCATTAGAAAATCATTGAAGATCCCTCTACCATCGCCATTCTTGCTTTTGTGCTCCTGATTGCACTTTGTGTGTATAAAGGAAGAATTACAAGTAATAAACCAGTGAAGCTGATGCCAAAAGAGATGGTGGGAACACAGCTTATGTCTCTTGGAGAGAAGGGGCAAAGCAGCAGCTTGTGATTTCTAAAAGTAGTAGCAAAATGCTCTCCCTGCACAGCCTAGGAAAGGTGTGGACAAGAAGCTTTGGAGCTCTTGCAGGATCCCCATCTTCCCGTGTGTCCACACTTCCTTGACAAGGAGACTGTACTCTGATGTTCGTTCCTAATCCCATCTTCTGCTCTCCCCCAACCCACAGGAGCCCTGGACCTGGAGGAAGATGGTGATCTCATCACAGTAGAGTTTGATGATGGAGACACAGGACGTATCCCACTGTCTCACATTCGGCTTCTCCCACCTGACTACAAGATCCAGTGTGAGTCTTGCTGTTCAGGTTTTTGCATGCCATTTCCCTCACTATGAGCTGCAGGGAGTTTCAGGCACCTCCTCCTGAGATCCTGGGATGTTTGACTACATTTGACATCTCTCTGATCTGTTCCAGGTGCCGAGCCTTCCCCAGCCCTTTTGGTGCCCAGCACCAAGCGCCGTAGCCGTAAATCCAGCAAAGACACTGGAGAAGGAAAAGAGGGAGGTACACTAGGATCAGAGGAGCCTATGTCAAAGGGCAAAGGCCGAGGGAGAAAGCCAAGTGTCAAGGCGAAAGCTGGTAGGTTGTTACCACTGCCAGACCTGGAGTTGAGATTCCTTGCACAACTCTCCCAAAGTTAGAGCTGTTTTTGGGGCAAGAGTTGAAGGGAAATGGATGCACTGCTTTAGTGCTGAGCATCCATGCATCAGCTTCCTCTGCTGTGGCTACAGTTTGCAGGAGGCTGGCTCAGAAGCTGGCCTGCACTGCAGGAGCCTTTTTCTGTTTGTCATGGCTGCAGAGCCCAGTCCCATTTTCAACTGAGCATCTCAGCAGCCATCAACAGGGCCAAAGATGCAGGAGATCTGCAGTTTGGTTCTCCTGCAGTCGAAGCAGCATCACTGGGCATTGCCCGTCAGCTGCTCACATGTGCTGGCATCAGGTCAAGGCTGCCCAGTAGGACCGGGGCCTCCTTGAGGATACCTGAGTGGTCAGGAACAAGCCAGCCTTGGGCAGAGACTGGTCAGCATTGGTGTCTGGTTATGTCTGAGCTAAAAAAGCCCATGTGGATGGATACCACCATACCGTTGTGTTTCCTCCCCTCTGCAGAAGAGGCTGCCTTGCCAGAAGAGAAGGATCAGGTTGAGTCTTCACCTGTGACTTCCTCAGTCCCAGAGAAACCAGCCAGCTTGGGCAAGCCAGGCATGAAGGGGTCACGAAAATCACAACCGCTGCCAACTGGAGGCTCTCCTGCTCCCACAGAGGAAAAGAGGTCAAAAGCCAGCAAAATGAAGATCTCCACTAAGCTGCACAGCCCCCCACAACCCACTTACCAACCTGCTGTGTTTGGCAGCATCCTCAGCACAGAACCCTACAGTGACCTACCTGGGACACTGGCTGCCTTCAGCTCCAGCGATGCTTCAACGTCAAAAGCCAAGGCTAAGAAGGGGCGGCCCACAGAAGAGACACAGGAGTTTAGCACCATGGTCAAGGCTCAGAGGAAGCATGAGAATGAAATCCTGATCAAGCTGGACCATGAGGGTGTGATGTCTCCAAAGACAAAGAAGATGAAGGAGGCGATGAGGATGCTGGAGGACTCATCCCTGGCCAGTCGCAGGGATGGCAAGAGTCTCTTAGGGCTGGGCTATTCCCCTGCAGTGGGTGTGGAGGGCAAGCAAAAATCTTCTCGAGCCAAAGCAGCTGAGGGTGAGCCTTCTCCTGCCAGCTTTGGAGGGAAGTTTGATGGCTCAGCAGAGAGCCTCACTGCTTCAAAGGACCCGGAGGAAAAGGCAGCAGCGCCAGCAGCCGTGGAGGAGTCTGAGAGCAACAGCAGCGACAGCAGCTCGGAGTCAGAAGGAGAAGAGGAGACTGAGAAGAACCGAGGGGAAGCCCAGGACAGCAGCTCAACCAGCTCGAGAGCATCCACACCCCTTTCCTCCTCCAACTCCTCCTCCTCTTCCTCTTCTAGCAGCAGCTCCTCTTCCTCCTCCTCTTCCTCCTCTTCTTCAGCCTCATCAACCTCTTCTTCATCAAGCTCCAGCTCTTCCTCCTCCTCCACTACAGATGAAGATTCTTCCTGTAGCTCTGACGACGAAGTAGCTGAAGCCCAGCCAAGTTCCTCGGTGCAGCAAACCCTCCCACCCAAGCCAACCAAGCAGGCAGGGAAATCCCGCGCATCCTCCCACCCGCAGAGCCAGAAGCAGCTGGCACAGCCGCCAGTGCAGCAGCCGGCACCGCAGCAGAGCGGCAACAAGAGCAGGCCCAAGAAGCGTGAGGGCATCCACCTGCCCACCACCAAGGAGCTTGCCAAGCGCCAGCGCCTGCCCTCCGTGGAGAACAGGCCCAAGATTGCTGCGTTCCTCCCTGCACGGCAGCTCTGGAAGTGGTTTGGGAAACCCACACAGGTAAATGGAGCTTCTCCTGCCACTCTGTAATGCCTGGTGCTGGTGTTTGCATTGTGGTGCCTCTTGACCTTGCCCTTTCTCTTCTCTTGGGGTGGTGAAGCTCTGCTGGCTGGGGGTCCCCAGTTTGCAAGGAGATTGGGGTTAGCTTTCACTGTGTCTGGGAGAGCCATGGTGTGTCCCTCTGCCCATTTTCCTGTGGGAATGCCTGAGAATGCTGTGGATCTGCCTTTCAGTGGAGGGTGGGATGCAGGACAGGGCAAGCAGTGATGGGTAAGGAAAACTAGGGTAATCCCTGGTCAGTCACCTGTGTGAATCTCTCTTGGCAGAGACGAGGAATGAAAGGGAAGGCCAGGAAGCTCTTCTACAAGGCCATCGTCCGAGGCAAGGAGATCATCCGCATTGGAGACTGTGCAGTGTTCCTCTCAGCCGGCCGCCCCAACCTGCCCTACATCGGCCGGATCCAGAGCATGTGGGAGTCGTGGGGGAACAACATGGTGGTCCGAGTTAAGTGGTTCTATCACCCAGAAGAAACCAACCCTGGGAAGAAACTCAACGAAGGCAAGGTAGGCTGATGTCCTCTGCTGAGAGCTCTGCAAAGCTGCTTGTTTCCGTTTGATTCCAAGGATGAGGAGATTTCCATGGCCCAGTTACCAGTACCATAATGTTTCCTCACCTTTTCATGTTTTGGGGGCTGCCTGTGGTGTGGAACAGCCTGATGTTTACCTCTTGAACAGGGGAAGGGTGGGTTTATCACACTAGGAAAAAGCTTGTTGGAAATAAAGATTTTGGTGTTGATCCAGAAAGAGTAAAAGAGTGTCAGGAGCCAGATTGAGTTCTTCTATAGTGTAAGAACTACTGGCCTGGTGCTCAGCAGCAGTCTTGCACACATGTAGAGTGTGATTTACATTAGGCTCTTAGTATTTATTACCAGTGGCTGGGAACAGAGGTTGAAACTTTAAAGGTACCTGTGGTGGTAGGAGGTAATAGCATGGAAAACCAACTCACTCACCTGCTTCTCATTTCTGCTTTCTCCTCATCCTGGACACAGCGCTGGGATCAGAAATCAGGCAGGAGTCTGTCCACAGCGTTGCAGGCATCCAACCAGAGGAAGGACTTTATGGAGGTTGGTGAGGATGCAGGAGGGCTGGGAAGGGATGCTGAGGACTTAGTAACACATGCTGCTGGGGAAGTGCCCCCTGAGGTTTTCTGGCTCTTTTTGCCTCAGCTGCTGAGTCCTCAGTGCCCAGGACTTTGGATGGGTGTTTTGGGAGGGTGGGATTAACTGCAGGTGCTGGGTTTTGGGAGGAACAGGGGGGTGGTATGCACCTCCCGTCTCTGAATTGAGGATGACAGACTCCTGGCTTCCATATTCCCTTGTCTGTGTGCTCAGCAGCCACAGCATTCTCATCAGTGGGAGCTGAGTGGAAGCAAGGGCTCAGGTTTAGTTTGCTGGATGGATTTGTGTCCACTGTGCCCATGGGCCCATGCAGGTTCCCAGGGTCCCTTCCCCGGGGCTGGGAGTGGGTATGAATGGGGAGTTCTGCTTGCGTATGAGCGCAGCTCCCAGCTAGTTGTGATGATGTTTTCCTTGCATGTTGAAGATAGTGGTGTGAATGCTGTGAGATCTCATTCCTGCTTTTCTTCCCATCTCCCTCCCTGCAACACAGCGAGCCCTCTACCAGTCCTCCCACGTGGATGAAAATGATGTCCAGACCATCTCACACAAGTGTCTTGTTGTTGGCCTGGATCAATATGAGCAGATGCTAAAGACGAAGAAATACCAAGACAGTGAGGACCTCTACTACCTTGCAGGGACCTATGAGCCCACTACGGGCATGATCTTCAACACCGACGGGGTTCCTGTCATCTGCTGACCACCCAGGGGACACGTGCCACCCCCTGGGAGGAAGGGACAGGACAAACCTGAGGCTGTGCCTGTTCAGACCACATGATTGTTTCTTTCAATGCTCATGAATTCTGTGTCACGCTATGGACAGGAGAACGCAAGAGACGTGAGGAGGAAGGAGAGGGCTGAAAGGAAAGTGGTTGGGGAAGCAGTTTCAGGATTTGAGGAAGATGTTGTTGGGAGGTGGTGGTGTTTGAAGCCCCAGGCTCTTCTGGAAGTGGCTTTAAGTAAGGTGACACTTGACCAACTTCTTCCTTCCTCCTTTTGGTCCAGGAAAGCACATGGGTCTCGTGATCATTTCACCAGCGGGACCCTCCCTCCCAGCAGGAGGGATCCCTTTTGTGTCATTTGCCCCCATCGGTAACTCGGAAGCCGTCTGTACGTGGAAGGACACCTGATAGCCTTCTGCAGACATTCCTCTCCGTCCTTATATTCCCTTTCCTGCTTAGTTCCGCATGACCCTTTAGGAAGGACAGGGTGAAAGAGAAAGGAGATGAGTCTCTCTCTGCGCCTCATCTCGATCCTCTGGGCGCCTTTTTGCAGTTCCCTTCCCCTGGAGGCCCCAGCAACACAGAGCACGAAGGGGCAGAGTTTCCCCAGCACAGAGATGGCAGAAGAGGAAGGCTGGGAAGACAAACCAATATCCTATCTGGATTGCTGCCTTCCCACTGCCTTGAACAAACAGTCTGGACCCACTTTCCCTGTCACTCTGTGTCCCTCCTGCCCTGGAAAGGCACTGGGGCAGCAGGCCCGTGGCAAGAGGTTGATGCTTGGTGAACAAAGAACTCATCTTGGAGCATGCAGGGAAGGAGGGAGGAAATTAGTGGGAAAAGCTGCTGCTTGGTGCTTGGGAGTGCAGGAGACCATTGGATTTTGGCATCCCTCACCCAGCTTTATGCCCTATGCCTTGCCTGAGCAGAGATGTGGAGCTGCTGGGGAGCCCTTGCTCACCATTTGAAGGGAATGAGGATAGTGTGAAGCCTGACCATCCCCACCCTGTGGCATTGCCACAGCCAGAGCCCCACTGCCACCCTGGGCTCAGGATGGGACCATCCAGACATCCAACTTCCCCTCAGCTCCGGGAGAGCCCCCACTACCACCACCTTTATGGAGCTTACCCGCTGCCTTTCTCCCGCTGGGCACATCCCAGGACCTTTGGCATCACCAGGGTTGGGACAACCGGAGGAGAACCACGTGACGATGGACCATCCTTGCACTTAAAAACACAACTCCAAGAGGCGCACTGATCTTTGCAACTACCGACTCGCACTACAGATTGCCAGGGACGTGGAGCAGGGCCTGGCCCAAGCTCCGGTGGGGAGACACTTAGGACAAGGACATATGGGAAACTTTCCACCCTGGTACTGGAGGCTGGAGGCCAGGGCTTGGGGGGGGAGAGGGTCACCCCTGCAACGTCATCCCTCGTCCTCAAAACAAACCACATGGTGCTGAGCTTGTACCATCTCCAGCCAGGGCCACCGGCGCCGAGGCACATAGTGACGGTTCTAGCCTGTACAGTTTTAATGTACCGAAAGACTCGTTGAGCCCCTCCTGTATTATAAGACTTTAAATGGATTCAACTTTTTAATTATAAATATAAATATATATATAAATATAAATATAAACTTTTTAAAACTGTGAAAACAAACAAAAAATTATGAAATTATAAAAAAAAAAAGAAGAAGAAAAAAGAAACCAAGGCAACAACAACAACGACGACAGAAAAACCCCCACTCAAGCCCCAAATCCACGACGCGAGAAATGAACACAGTCTGACCTTTAGAATCTTATTTTTTATTTCCTGTTGGATTGTGATTGTAAATGATCTGGGAACAGGCACACATCAACCCCCCCATTTACCACCCCCCCCCAGCTCAACGTGTACTGTACTTGTAGAAGCAAATTGTGTGAGCCTATTTTAAAGAGCGAGAGAGAGCGCGCGAGAGAGAGAGAAAAAGAGATTTTATGCTAATGTTAAAATAGAAAGCACTTAAAACCCACTGCCTTCTATGGAACACAAGGATATTTCAGACAATCGAGAGGAAAGGAGAGCCAGGTTTTTGTCTTTTTTTGTTTTATGTCGTTTCTTTTTTGTTGTTGTTGTTTAAACCGATTTTTTTTGGGCGTTCTGTTTGTTGGAGAACTCCGTGTGATCTTTTTTTTTCATAAAAAAATAACAAAAAAAGAAAATTAATTGAAAAAAAAAAACACAAAAACAAAAAACCACAACCAAAAGCATCCCCACGAAGCATCTTTTCTTTGTCTCACTTCTAACAGCTGGGTTTTGCCTCCCCTTGGTCACTTTTTGGCTCAGCTCTTAGGGAGACCCTATCCCTCCGATGGACAGGATATACCCTAGCCCACGGGTCCTGTGGAGCAGGAGGGGTGTTAGTCCTGTGACCACCTGAGCCCTGCAGGGGTGATGTTTTGAGGGTGAAACACTGAATTTGTCCATTCTGTTAGGGCTTGGCCTGGTGAGACCCCTCATGGTGCCAAACCTGGTGCTTGCTGCCTTCTCCAACCCTTGGCTTTGCTTTCTTGGGAGGTGGCACCACCACCTCCTGGCACAGTGAGGTGCTGCTGGTTCCAGAAAGCATCAGGCTCTGGTGTTGGCACCTCCTCCAGCTGGTTTCTGCTCTGCTCAGCCCATTCCTGCTTGCTGCTGCCTTCTGCAGCACTTTGGAGGCTGGCAGGGGTTTGATGGGACCTGGTGGCAAGTCCACCTGCCCCAGGCAACAGAGGGGACCTGGGAAATGGGGAGAAGCACAAGGGGTACCCCAAGACCCCACAGGCTTGGAGCAGGCATCACCGTGTATGTGTTGGCCAGCTCAGCCAAGTTGGGCATCGTGCAAAGACATTTGATAGGGCATCAGCTTTACTTGCAGCCCTTGCACTAAACCCTGAAGCTCAGCAGTGGCATCTGCAGTGCTGTGGCTTCGAGATCCCATTGCAGTGGGGCAGGGGAAGACAAGACCCTGCCTCTCTCACAGTTGGGGGGGGAGGGGGGGGAAGGGGCAAAACCAAAACATAACGCCGGGTGTTTTNTCAGCTTTACTTGCAGCCCTTGCACTAAACCCTGAAGCTCAGCAGTGGCATCTGCAGTGCTGTGGCTTCGAGATCCCATTGCAGTGGGGCAGGGGAAGACAAGACCCTGCCTCTCTCACAGTTGGGGGGGGGGGGGGGGGAAGGGGCAAAACCAAAACATAACGCAAAAACGGGTGTTTTTGTGAGTTGGGTTTTTAACAGCAATTGGTGCGTCCAGGGAGGGATTGTAATTTCAAGCTATTGGTGAAAACCTGCAGCACCACCAGTGAAAGCTGGGACGCACCTTCCAAAAGCCACTGGGGGACTGAAAGAGCTTTTCCTTCCTCTTTTGCTCCTCTTCCTCACCAGCCCTCTGTCACCCTCCTCCCCAGTGCTGGTCCTGTTCCCTTTGGCATTTGGCAGTCTTTTCTTCCTCTTGGCAATGGCTTGGCTCAAACAGGAGAAAACATCCCTTTGCCTCCACTAGAGAGCCCATCAGCGATTGGGAGCCTCCCCCAAGAGCAGTGTCACCCTAAAAGGTGACATTTTGGAAGCCACAGCCCCATGCCAACAGGATTGGGGTCCCTGTCCTCCTTGGGACAACTTTCTGGCTCCAGGCCCCCTCCTCCTGGAGGGACATGGACCAGGCAAGGTGATGGGGACCATGGTGAGAATAGGTCCCATCATGTCCCCATCACCCCACCATGGGGTTCAGTACCCCAGTGTAAAGGAGCTGTTGGAAGTCTCGGTGTAGAAACAGCTGCTGTGAGATGTACTGGTGAGGCTATAGGCAAAATAGGCCACAGCTGAGCCCAGCGTCAAGCCTGTCATGTAGGACACGGTCATGGTGTTCCCTGTGGGAAGGTACACAGGGTGTCAGGGTGCCCTGGACACCTCACATGGGATTCCCGAGAGGGCTCAATCTTACCTGCCAGCTCCCGCTGCTCCGGGCTCACTTTGCCAGCAGCCAGGATCATGGGAACACTGCCGAAGTAGCCATTGGTGATACCCATGAGGAGGGAGAAGATGCAGGGCCAGGCAGGGTGGCCAAAGGTGGGCCTTCCATTGGGGTAGACACACATGATGAAGAGGGGGATGAAGACCACGCGGAGGCAGGAGTAGACAAGGAGGTGGGTTCCTCTCCAGTCGTAGGGCAGGGCAGCCAGGATCTGCAGCAAGGGGCAGAGACCATGGGGATGGTGAGGAGCCTGGGAGGGCAACGTGGTACCCAAAATGGGGCATCAAGGAGATGGGATGGTGGAAAGCCCAACAGCTGCAGGAGGCCATCTTCATGGGGTGGAGATGACCTTTGGTGGGGCCAAGCGGGTTTGGAAGAGGACACAATGAGGAGCCCATTGCGTTGGTGTTGGCCTCTCTCCTACCTTGCCCACGAAGTCGGAGAGGTTGAAGATGGCCATGATGAGGATGGGGAGCCATTCCCCCAGTGTGCAGTTGTGGATCTCCGACTCCAGCCCAGGAAAGAGGCACAGTGTGATGAAGTAAGTCATGGCGATGGACAGCATGTAGGCCCAGATGAGCCGGGACACGACGTAGCGGTAGAGCAGCATGTCTGGCAGGGATGGGCAGCACAGCTCAGCCAACACCTGCAGCTTTCCCCTTTGCAGAGCCTCAAAGGGGTCTTGTCTGAGCCCTAGGCAGTTGGTAGCTCTCCAACCTCATCCAAAAACGAGATTACCCCATGGGTTTGGGCATCGAGAATGGGATGACCCTTCCCCAAATCCCTGTGCCACCACTTGCTTGTTCTCCCTTGCTGAATGGTGTAACCCCACCCCATTGGCACTGCTTGCCCCCAGACCCAACACCCACCTCTGAAGCTGGGCCAGCTCCTCTTGATTTTGGGCCGAGGGACATCGAAGCGCATGTAGGTGCCGCTTCCAGCCAGCTCAGCTTCATGGCCCGGGCTGCCCTGGTGGGGACTCGGCTGCCCCCGCTGCCTGCTCTCCTGAATGGGGGGAGAGGGGACACCAGTGCTGAGCTCCAATGGGACCCCAGGGGCCAGCGGGGGAGCCCACTCTTGGCTTACGAAGCGGATGTCCTCTGCAGTGACATCGTGGTGCACGCGGTAGCCTGTGCCGTGGTCACCGGTGCCCCTTGCCTCGGGGAGACCCTTGCGGGAGCAGGAGGTGTAGTAGCGGACGAAGCGTGTGCGCTTGACCAGGAGGTGGAGGATGAAGCATGTCAGCTCCATGCCGATGGAGATGAAGAAGAAGATGACTGTGTTCTCCTTCTCGTCTGACAGCAGCAGCTTGGTGAAGATACGGCTGAGCGAGATGATGACCCCAGCAGTGCCTGGTGGCAGAGGAGAGCCATGGGCTCAGGGCCACCCATCAGCTCCCTATTGCATGCACGTGATGCTCTATGTGTGGGGTAGCCACCAATGGTGATACTGGGGTGATGCAGCAGACATCCCTACCCCCAGCTCGGTGTGACAGTGCAAGTGATTTAGGCACCATTAAACACCCCAGTTTGCTTTGGAGCACCCTGAGCTGTTGGCAAACAGGCTTGGGCTGTGCTGGGAGCAGTGGCTTTGATTCACTGGGGCAGCAGGAGAAGGCACAGGAGGGTCCCCCCAAGCAATCCCAAATGGATGTGGACATGGGATACTTACTCTCACCCGTCATCACCCCCTGCGTGTAGCGCTTGGGCAGCAGCCCCGTGTAGCCATAGAAGCTGGATTGCTGCACTTCAGGAGAGATGCACAAAGAGGAGGAGGGATTATTGCAGCAGCTGAAATGCCAGGGAGAGGGAAGAAACCCACGTGCTTTGCCACCTGAGACCTGCCTCCTTCCCAAAGCATCCTTGCCCCAGAGCAAGGAGCTTTTTGCTCTCCCTTGGATGCCTCACCAGAAGCAGGGGCTTGGGAAGCCACCAAATGGTCCAAATGGTTTCAAAGCCATCATAGTGTTGGGAACCAGCGCACAGTTTGGTGCTGGTGCCCCTGGACAGAGGTGAAGGGGATGGAGCAGGGACATGAGGGCCGGTTTATAGTGATAGAGATGGCAGCATCCCAGGAGATCACTGCTCTTGGGGACTGGGCTGCTCTCCCACCACTACCTGAAGGGCTGTGCCCCCCCCAGCACCACCAGTGTCCCACATACCTGTGCAGCCAAAGGCCACCACCCCGACAGCCACCAGGTTGATGGCATAGGCTTGCCTGCGGCTGAAGAGCTCCAGCCACACATCGCAGATGCTGACAAAGAGCAGCGGCCCCAGGGCAAAGAGATAGCCTGTGGGTGGGAGATGGAGGTGAGGGATGGGGGCACAGCGTGGGGCTGTGCCGAGGGGCACAGGGACCCCCCACTCACCCACAGAGATCCGGGTGTGCAAGCTCAGCAGCTCCACCAGTGCGTTGTTGAGGATGACGGCCACCAAAGCCACCAGGATGTAGGTGAGGCTCATGTCAAAGACAATGGAGGTCCCTGTGGAGGGGCAGAGGATGGGGAACAGAAGGGTCCAGCTCCTCTGGAAGCTGCACCAAGTTATTCCCAGTTTTTGAGTGCTTGGGAAGTGCTGCTGGAGACCTACCTGGGTATTTGTGGTGTAGATAGTCCACATCGGTGATAAAGCTGTTGTACGGCAGGAGAAATCCCACCCCGGCCAGCAGCATGGCAAAGTAAATCCCATGGTAGCGATCCTGCGGCTCGGGATCCTCAGAAACTGCCCCAGAAAGGCAAAGAAAGAGGAAAACCACAGATGTGATAGTGGCACTGCTGCCCCCCAGGACCTGCAGCAGATCCCAACCTTGACAGTGCTGTCACATCCACAGTGCAGCATCCCACAAAGAAACGGGCCCAGGATAGGGAAACTCCTTCCCTAAATGAATGTGTTTCACATGGGCACAAACAGGTCCCCCCAAAAGCCCATTTAGGCCATTTTGTGCATTTCAGGCCATTTATGGCTCTTCAACTCATCCCAGGAGGCTCCGAAATGGGTGAGAATGCAGCAAGGAACCCATCTCTTGGCTATGCCTGCCCTCACCCGGCTCCATGAAGGTGAGGATGCCCTTGGCCTGGCTGCCCCGCTGCAGCTCGTCCTCCTCCAGCTGGTAGCTGTCGAAGCTGAAGCTCATCACCACATTCCCCTCCGGCGTTCCTGCTGGGCTCAGCTCCTTAAAGCGCTCGGATCCCACTGAGCCCATCATGGGCAACCTGAGAGGGAGAGTGGTGACAAGGGATGGGTGACCCCAGCCTTCACCACCCCACTGTATTGCTGCAGATCCTGTGGGCTTCTTCCACCTGGAAAGATGCTTTCCCTAAGGATAAGGGAGGTCTTGGATGCACTGGGCAGGGGTATGAGTGGTAAGTGAAGGGAGCCACCAGGATGCTCCCAGTGCCAAACGCTGGTGCCATTTCCAAAAGCAATTAGAGAAATTAATGGGTGAAAAGCATTCCCAGAGGGTGGATGCTGGGGAAAATCCTCAGGATGCTCTTGCTCTGTGCAAGCAGCACATGTTTCCTCTGGTTTATGTCCCTTTTCTGCTGCCTGGGGCTGGGGCAGAGCCATTTGCCTCCGCAAATGCATTTCTGCACCCTTTCCAGAGAGAAAAGATGGGGTGTGACCTGTTTTAAGGTGAATATTCCATATCTTCTCCAAGGGACCATGGCAGAGCAAGAAGAGGGCTGCCAGGGAGACCGCAGCAACCCGAGAGGATCCACATCAAACACAGCCCAAAATAAGCTCCCCAGACTGATGCTCCAGCATCAGCCTCCCAGACCTCGGTTCATCCCTTTGGGACCAGCCCAGGCCCTGGGGTCTGCTCTGCTTTACCGGTACCAGTCGCTAGATGCCAGCCTGCGCCTGCTCCCGCAGCCCACCCAGCCGGGGATGGGGGATGCTGTACACACGATAAATCTCCTCCAAGGCAGCAGGTTGAGGGAGGCAAAATCAATGGCAGTGATAACTCTGCTCTCCCGCCAGCCATGGCGTTTGCAGGAGCTGGGGGGGG
>NDXB01008479.1:17723-34684 GCA_002631895.1 Agapornis roseicollis | reverse complement strand
CGTGGGGGTTGGGGGGGGGGGGGGGGGGGGGGGGGTTGCCAGCATCTCCCTGGCTGTTGGATATGGGGGGACCCTGGGGTAGATGTCAAATGTGGTACCCACCGACCCTGCAAGCACCGTTCCAGACTCTAAAACACATCGGCTCCCTGTGCAGCGCTGACCACATCCCTGAGGATGTGTGGAGGCCACAGTGCCGGTGGGGGCCTGGATGGGGCCAGGATGCACCCAAGATCCCCCCCATCCCAGAGCATCATGCACAGAGCATCCCCATAGGGCAAGTTTTGGCTGGGCACATCGCTGCTCATAGAGAAGCTGGTTGTGATTTCCACCTGCCTGTGCCTGCTGCTACCCCAGGGAATAAGACGCCGCGGGAAGCATCCCCCGGGATGCAGGGAAAGCCTGTTGCAGGGTTTTTCCATAGCAGAGATCCCAGCTGGAGAACATACTGTGGCCCAAACTTCTCGGGGCCAGGAGCAGAGCAGGATGTGCTGCACAGCCGTGGTGCTGGGCCAGGTCTGCCTCCCTTCCTCCGGGCATCCCTACGCTGTTGTAAAGTGGATTTCCCCCTCCCTTTGGATTTAAACCCGTGTCGATGGGTCTTGGGCCCTGCCACCTCTCTGTACCCAAGGTAGGAAGGGAAGAGAAGGGGTTCTCCACCATGGCCAGGGATGGGAGATCTCACCCGGGGACAGGGCAGAGCGGGGACCTTATCCCTGCTGTACCCCAGAGCCGGTGTAAAACTCCCTCCCCCCCCTCCATCAGGGCAGGGAGGCGATTTTCGCTCCATCAAAAGGGTCCCCCGACATTTTGCAAGCAGGGAAGTTGCAACGAGGAGCGGGAATTACGCATCCCACATCCTCGAGATGAGGGAAACGCTCCGCGACGGAGGGAGCCGGTGTCCGGCCACGCCAGGGGAGGATGCCCGGAGCCGGCGGGGGATGATGGATGATGGTCCATGGGGCCGGGGGATGCAGCTGTCCCCCCGGTACCCCGGGCCCGGCCGTGCCCAACAGGTCGCGTTGGCTCTTACCTGGCTCCGCCGCGGCGGCTCTGCGGCATCAGCGCTGCGCTCGCCCCGCTCAGCACCGGCGGCCGCCGGGCCCCGGCCCCGCCATAGCGGAGCCTCGGGGCGCGGAGCCGGCAGCGAGTGCGGCGGCTGCGAGCGAGGAGCGGGGCCGGCCCCGGCCCTGCCTCCTCCCGCAGCTCCTCCCCGCCCCTCCGGACCCCCCCGAGCCCCGGGGGCCGCAGGAAGGGGTTTTCCAACGAGCAGAACGCATCCCTACCCCGGTCTATAGGTACCGCCCATAGGTGCCGGGGGGGGGATTTTGGAAGCCTGGAGCTAATTACAAAGATGGATTCATTAGGAAGAAAGCCCTGGGAATTTCTTTATGGATAGGAGGTTTGCATGGATAGGGTCCTTCCTGCTCTGTAAATGGTTTTGGCATAAGACGGGGGTCAGCATGGGTTGGGATGAGCAGATTGGAGGGATGGGTAGATAGATAGATAGATAGATGGATGAACAGAAGAACAGGAACAGATGGATGGACAGGATGGATGAATGGAGGGATGGGTGGATGGATGGATGCAAGGTCTGGCTAGCACAACACAGCTTTCCGGGAAAGCAAGTGGGGTACCTCTGCTCCCCAGCATAACCAACCAGGGGGTGGAAGCAGAGGAGGGAGGGAACCAACAGCGTGGGGGCAGTGGGGACCTGGAGAGAAGATGTGTGTCCCGAAGGAGGATGCTCCAGGCAGGGACACCATGGGTGTCCCCATCCCTCCTGCTGGGTGAGCTGGCCAAGGCTACCGGTAACATCGCAGGGACTGGATGCTCCTGGGCTTTCCCACTGGAGCAGCAAGGGACTGGGGGGAACAGGACAGGTGCCCCCTCCCACCTTGCTGGGTGAGAGCCCACAGGACCAGCTCCTGCTGGGTTCTGCCCACCCGGATGGGGACAGCGGGCAGGAGGCACCGTCCCTGCTCACGCACTGTGGATGCAGCACGCTGGGGCTGGGAATGGCAACGTCCCTGCAGGCAGTGCGCCGTGCGTTGTGTAAATCAGTGCTCGGGGCTGCTCGCATCAGGGGGAACGAGAGATGGAGCCGGCTGCGGCTCCTCAGCCCTGTCTTGCTGCGAGCGGGGCTGAGCCCAAAGGGGCTCCTGCAAACCCATCGCAGGCAGCAAACCAACCAGGTGGAAATTTCCATCCTTTTTCTCCTTGGCTGAAATAGCCAGGATTCGGCTCAAAACAACCCCGACCGCTCCCCCCTTGGCTGAGCACTCACACAGCTCAGTGCACCAATGCAAGGCGGAATTCGGCTGGGTTTCTTCAGCTCTCATTCAACAGAATCATAGTAAAACCCCAAAGCACCTCACTCCTTTTGGGATAGGTCCCCTCACCCTATACCAGACCCCATCATCCCCTTCCAGGGTTAAGAAGCTTAAGAAAAGGGGGTGACTGTGGTGGGGGTTCCAGCCTATTCAGTACCCAGACAATGCAAGAGCTGCACTAAAAGAGCAGGATGAGATGAAGCGTCTGTGCTCTCGCCTTTTCACGACTCACTGCTGAGGCCCTTCTGCTTGCCAGGCAGCATTACTCACTGCCTTCCGCAGGGATTCTCCCCAGGAGCTGATCCTCCCCATCCTGAAGCCCCAGGAACGGAGCTATGGGGGGTCCTTTAAAAGCGACTGAGCTCAGGGGAGCATCTCAGCTCCCAAATGCATTTGATGCTGGCTGAGCCACAGGGGAGATGCTGCAAGCAAACGCTCTATGGCAAAGAACAAGCTCCTGAGTTCCACCATCCTGTCTAAAATCACAGCCTCCTCATCCCTATTCTGGGGGACAATGGGGTGCACTTTGTGCTACGGGTGCAACAGGGCTGTGCTGGGGTACCTAAAGAAGCCTTTACAGCTTGGAGGGCTATAGGGGACCACAGGGAGATGAGTCTATAAGGGAGAACTCAGAGTCCTTTCCTCTCTGCTTTCTATATCCCCACTAAGGGCAGTATCAGACCCACCAGACACCATTCACCCCCCCCCACCCCCCCCGAGGTGCCTGCGCATGGGCAGGTTGTGCTGCCCCTTCCCTATGGAGCCATGGGGGGATCCCATGGCCTGGGCTCTCCCTGGGTTTTGCTGAGCTCTTCCATTTTTTAAGCTGGCCCTGAATAATTCAGCCCTGATGGCGCTGGCGTGAGGTTGGGGAGCTCGGATGCTCCTTGGGTTTCTGCTTGACCCACTTTGGCAGCCAGGAAAGCCTGCCAGGCATGGTGCTCCAAGTGCAAATGGGGCAAAGCTGGCCTGAGACCCCATCCGATGCACACATCCCCAACCTAGAGCCTTCCCCTGCCCCCTATATCCAAAACCAGGGGCCACAGAGCATCTCTCACCCCCACCCCAGATTCGTAGAGATGTTTTTGCCTTCTCTCCTTTTCCTGCCTTTCCCAGCTCCTGGCTTGAGCAGTTGCATCCAAAAGCATTTGCTGGGATACAAGGAGGGATTTACTCCGCTCTGTGAACCAACAAACACCCTGCAGCCACCTCGCCACGGGTCCTTGCTATTCAGAGCCTCACCTCGCTTGCCTGGAGCCTGGTCGAGCACTGATTAATCCCACAGGGTGGAATAAGACGCTGCCGGTTCATTTGGCTCGGAGACGCTGGATTAGGATGGGCTCCAGCAATCCTCTGTGCTGCAGCTTTCCCTTGCCCTTCCAGCTTCATTAATCAGTGCTGCTGTGGGGGTGAGAGGAAGGAGAGACCTTTCAGGTGCTGCATTCCATCCCACTGCCCAAACCCCCTCCCCAAGCTGTGGCTTTAAACCCTTGGGTACCATGGGAAGTGGCAGTCTCTGTTATCCCCATCTATATGGGCACAGCAACGGTCCATTCCTTGGTTAAGGAGTGACAAAGCAGCTCCTGAACCAAACCGTGCACATTCTGGGCATCCTGTGCCCAACTTCATGTCCCCTCTGGACCAGCCAGGGTGGGTGACAGTACCTAGGACTGTGAAGAGCCATAGGGATAGAACATGAGAACCCCCCCAAACACCCTCCGAGAAGCACTGCATATCAGTCTTTTCCTCTTCACGGGAATGGGACACCATTCCCAAGCCTGCAACCCCCCCCTTGGAAAAGCTCTTTTAAATAGCATCGCAGCCTTCGCATCCTTCCCTGAGCTCTCTCCCAGTGCCAGCCGAGCGTGCAATTGCCGGCAGCGGGAGTGTCCTCGGCAGCACCGGCTTTGCATGGATAGAGCAGGGATTAAGCAGGGATGTTGTCTCTTGGCTGCAGTCACACTTGGAGGATTATCGGGGCCTGCAAGGAGCAGGGAGCAGGCAGGGAATTTCCTCAATTCAAGCGGAGGGTTTGTCACAATCCGATTGGAGGCAAACAGAAATCCCTGATGATGGTGGGAGCACGGCACAGGAATCCGGGGGGATTAATGGAGTTTCCCTCAAGCTTTACAACAGGACTGGGGTGGGAAGGGGGAATTGCTCTCAGCCCAAAGCACTGGGTTTAAATGCTCGGGGAGCATCAGCTTTGGGGCACCCAGCTCTCATCCCAAGGCCAAGGAGCAGCCTCTTCCATGTGGATATCCTGGTACGTGGGTGTCCCCAAACAGGCTAAACCAACCTGGGAGAGTGAGACAGACCCATAGAGGATGCCATAACCTTTGCATTTTCCCCCTTCCCTTCTGTGCTGGAACACATTTGCATCCCTCATTAATTAATCCAAGAGGAGCTGCTAATTCAGCTCCTTGATTGCAGCTTTGCATAATTGCTGCATGCACGGGATGGGATGGAAAAGGAGACAATCAGTGGTGGGTGCAGAGGGAACAAGGGCAGGGAAGGGCTGGTTTGGCTCCCACTCACCCAGCTTTTGGAGATCCAGGCTGGAAGAAGAGCTCTTCCTTTGGAGATAGATAAAGGTGACAGAAACCCTTGAGCCTGAGCCCCTCTGGTGATGGGGAAACAGGGAAAGCCCAAGTTAGAGGCAATGCAGCCCCTTGTGCTGCCCTTATCCCTGTGCTTCCCTCTCCCCAGTGCCCAAGCAGTTGTCTGTAGGTTTCAGAGTGAACACTGCACCGAGGTTGGAACTGGATGGTTTTAAGGTCCTTTCCAACCCAAACCAGTCTATGATTCTATGGTGAACAGTGTAAATGCATCCTCCAGAGGCAATGCCCCTATCCAATGGGTACATTTAACCCCTCTGGCCAAAAAGGCTGTTAACTCCCTCTAAAAGAAGACAGTGAGCAAGTTGATGCTTGCATTGATTTGTGTGTTATTTCATCCCTTTCCTCTTCTATCACTTCCATCGCATCCCTCCCCATCACCCTCACACCTCCATCACCCCAAAAGCCGAGCGGCAGAGCAGCAAACAGTAGCAGACAGGCCAGCCCCACACTTCCCTAGTCACATCCTGCCCTGTGAAAGAAAAGAGCTGCTTTCAGATCCAGCCTTTTCTCTAGACAAATGCAGCTCCCTTCCCTGGCCCCATAGTGAGGGCTGAAAGGGAGCTGGCCCTACCACCCCTCTTAATCAGCAGGGACATGCATGAAGCTTAATGCTGTAGTGAGCGTCTCGGTGCTATTGACACACACGGTGCATTAAACGCCTTACAGAGGATTTGCATAAGCTTGGGGAGGGAGGAAGAGCATGAAGAAGTGTTGACAATGGACAAGTAAATGCATTAAAGTGCTTGGGGAGACGGGGGGGGGAAGAAATCTGATAAACGAATAAACCAGTTAAGGGAATATATTACTCATAGCGAAGTTATTCAAATCCCGCCTTATAGGAAATCCTCTTAAAGTGATCACCTGATTGTGAGTTAAATTCCTAATTGAATAATAAAGGAATTATGGATTTTGGCCATAAAGGCACAAAGATGGGAGCCTGCGTGGATGTTCACTGGGGGTGTGTGTGGGGAGAAGGGGCTTAAAGCAGCAGCACCATCCAGGAGGGATGTGATGGGAGATCTGGGGTCAAGGGACACAGGCTCTCAGAGGGATGCCTTTGAGGGCAGCAAAGGAAAGCTCTGCTGGGATGGGTTGAGGAATGATCAGAGCCAGAGCATCATTAGGGTTGGAAGGGACCATTGGCCATCATCTAGTCCAAAAGGATGGTGCCCATGGGGAGGAGAAGGACCTGATGATATCCAAGGCTCCTCCAGCCCTGGTTGCTGCAGCATCCCAAAGGATGAAGATGCACCAAAGTGCCCTGGAGCTGCAGGGACCACAGTGCCAGCAACCAAGGCTGTGGGCAAAGGGGGACTTGGGGGGTCACAGCAGCTCCTAAGACTGCCGAGGGGCAAAGGGAAGGGGCAACCCCGCTGCTGCCATAGGTCCTGTGGCACCGTGCCCCCCCTTTTCCCACCCAGAGCCGAGAGCGATGGCAGCATCACCACTCCTGCCCTTCCCCTGCTAGAAATAAGATGCAGATGCATAAATAAGGGACAAGGAAAAGCATCAGCCGGCACTTGAGAGGGGATGGAGAGCAGCGGAACGACACGCACGGAACCCACAGCCTGTATGGGGAGAGGAGGGGGCAGAGAGAGAAACAAAAGAGCTATAAATAGCCTTGGGAGCTGCTTGCTTCCCAGAGATCGGGTTTTCTACCCAGCTGCTTCATTTCATACCAGGATTATTTATTTATCCCCCCCCCCTTCTTTTTTACTCCACTTCTGTTTATTGATGCTCAAACCCAACCCCACCGCTCTGCCTCGTCAAAGTAAGTTAAAAATAGAACCCAAAGAGCCCCCAGAACATCCAAAACCAAGAGAGGAAAAAGCAAGCCCCAACCCCCTCGATGGCTCCAGCGCTGCCTTGCTCCAGCTCTTTATAGGTAATTGAATATCCCAGAGTGCATCTGCTAATGCAAACTCCAATATAAATAAGCAGCAGAGGCAGCAGCTGAGAACACAAAGCCAAGAGCGGGGCTGCTAGGGGCTTTTCATTAGGCAGGATGGGGTTGGAGGGCCAGGCTGAGGTCCTGCTCTGGGGTGAGGGTGCAGGGAGATGGGTATTGAGTTATATTCACCCCAATGCCTTCTTTAAAGCCACAGGAATAGGGGCAAAGACCCCTCATTCCAAAGGGGAGAGCCTTGCGTCCCTTAGCCCAGCCATACCCATACAGAGGAGCTTGTGGTGCCTGCACCACCTCAATTCAGCATCCTCCAGCAGCAGAGAGGATGGGAGCACTTCAAGCCTGCAGAGCCCATCGTTCTGTGTGCCTTGTTTGGATCCAAAAAGACTTTTAATAGCTGATTTCAGGTGGTGAAAAGAAATAGCTGTGTCCTGACCTCTTGAAATGCAAATTGCCTTTTGCCCTGGGAGACAGGAAAGGCTGTTTCCTACCCAAAACATTAGAAAGGAGTGAGATAACGTCTCCTGGCTCTGCCTCCCTGCTTCCATTTGCAGCACTGGTTGCAGGTGGGAAGAGATGCTGTCTGTGAGTCCTCTGTGCTGGTCACCCCTACAGAAGGGACTCAGGGTGCCGAGAGGAAACCTGGAGCAGAGAATCCTATATCCCAGTGGTGCACAGGGAGCAGGGCTTGGGTTTCCTTACAAATCAGACCCTCTCCAAGCAGCAGTTTTGCCCCTCCTGCCAGGACTCAATGGGAAGTACAGATCCTGGCTTACAGACACAGCTAAAGGCACCACCAGGCCATCATCTCCCAGCTCTTTCTCCAGCCTCCCAGCAGCTTTCCCAGGCAGGAAGCCCATGGCACACAGAGCAAACAAGAGTCATCTGAATCCCGGAGCTGCCTTTGCCCTCATCCAACCTCTGAACCAACACAGACCATTTACTGCTCTTGCTCTGCTCAGTTGCAGAGCACTGGTTCCTGTATCTTCTGTGCACGAAAGGGAAAAGGCAAGGAGCAGGGGAGAAAAGGCTGGGATGCTTTAAGCAGGAGGGAAGGCTGGGAAGATACCAGAGAAGGAAGGAAAGAAGATGGATGTTCCAGGGGAGGCTCCGAGGTAAAAGCAGGCATGCGTCAGGGGAAAAAAGGCTGGGATGCTGCTGGGGAAGGAGCAGGGATGCTCCAGGGTACAGTACATGGATACTGCAGGGGCAGAAGGCTGGGATACTGCCGGGGATGGAGGAAAGAACATGGATGCCCCGGGGAGGGAGCAGGGACGCACTCCGCGCTGCGGGGCCCAGCACCACCATCTAGCGGCGGAGCGTCCCCTCCGCTCCATCCAGCCCCCTCCAACCTTCACCTACGCGGTCCCCCCGACTGCCCTCCACTGATAAAAGGAGCTGGGAGCCCGGAGCTGCCGGGGGAGCAGAGAGCGAAGAGCCAGAAAAGGGTTTGCAAGCATCACTTGCTGCCCTGAGCAGCAGGAGGGGAGGACAGCAACAAGGGAGATGCCAAGCAGGTACATGCCCCACTGGCACCGGAAGGTGATTGTCCACTAACACATAAAGACCAAGTGGGTCTGTTTCCCTGCCTCACTTGGTGCTGCCCAGCACAGCCCCAGCCCCAAACATGAGCTCCTGTTCCAGGGCCTTCCATGCTCCTGCAAAATGCGATCCAGAATACCAAAACTTCATCAAAATCCTCTTTCTGATTTTATGGACTCACATGGACTCCCAGATCCTTTGCTATAACCTGTAACTTAGTGAAACTCACTGCTAAAAACCAAAACCCAAACCACAGTGAGGTGATGGAACAGGAGGCATCAGCAGGCTGGGCAGAAACCCCTCATTAAATCACATCATGCCATTCATTACCTGAGGAAACCTCTGCCATTATTTACCACTTTGCTTACTGGAGAACATCCCACTCTTTGCAGGCAGGAGTAGGGGGGCAGTTGGACCTCCTGAAGCGTCGGTGGGTCTGGATGACCATCAACATCTAGGGCACAGTAGACAGAGCTGCTGGCATGACCACTATGACTGGGAGCTGCTGCTGAATCCCCCAGCAGTATCTCAGCTCTGGTTTGCTCCAGGCAGAAGGTGGGAAATGGCACCAGCAGCAAATGAACTGTTCTGAGACACTCACCTGTGTTCACAGCCTGTGGTACCTGAAGCAAAGAGGCACATAAATGGCACTGACAGGACAGCATCACCCCCCTGCAGGAGCTTTCCACCCTAGCAGCTTGCTCCAAGCCCTGTCCAAGCTGGCCTTGAACACTGCCAGGGATGGGGCAGCCACAGCAAACCAAGGACAGCCTCACCCTCACGTGCTCCACCATTGCTATCAAGAGCAGAGAGGCTTTTCCTCCTCTCGTCTACCCCAATCAAAGTGTTTGTCATGGCTTTGCAAGAGGAAGGATACACACAGAAGCAGGAGATGGCTCCTCACCCATCCATACAGGCTCGCTTCCGATCTTCCTCCTGGGTTTGAAGGTGAGAAGAAACAAGCTTGAAGTAACCGCACAGTATTTGAAGCACTGCGTCAGATGTGATCCATGAAAGCAAGAATAAAGGAAATCACCCAAACCCATCTGAGGAGCAGGAGAAGGACGCATGAATGGAGTCCTGCGAGGAGCAGCTCTGAGGAGAAACAAGAGGGAAAATTCCATTTGCAAGCAAAATGTACCAGGAGAAACCCAGCTCGTCCTTTCCTGGCCCCAGCAAACCCCAAGCTGGGAGCCTTTTGGGAGCAGCTACAAAGCACAACCAGAACCAAGGCTTATTTACTGCTGGTGCTTTGGTTTGGGCCATAGGGTACACAACACACACAGCATCACCCTGACGTTACTCGGCCCCGTCTCCAAGCAGCAAACAAAAGGAAGAAGACACAGAGTATTTATGGCAACACAGATTTAATTTCTTAGGCAGTTATAAAATTACAAAGAGCGATGGGCAGCAGTGGGAGCCAGACACTTGGTGAGGTGGAATGTTAGCTATTCCCACTTGCCAACACGGATATCGAACAGAGAAAGTCAGTACTGCAGGATGCAGGGGGGCTTTTCTCAGGTAAGGAAGCAAATGCAAAGGCAAATAGGTCCAGATAGACAAAGGGTTTAGTCAACACCTTATAGAAACCCAGAGCTACAGATTTGGGAAGTGCTCCTGAGAAATGAGTTGGACACATGCAACAGTGCAGGGGGAGTCAGGGTGCAGATCACTGCAGCCACATGGTCAAAGCCACAGCACTGAGACACCTGTAACGGGCACAACTGCAGCTATTTGCAAGCCAGAAGAAAAATCTCTTGTCCATTACTTTCAAGGCATTGTAAGATGAGATGGGGCAATTGGAAGAGCATTAAAATGAAGGCATGGCATGGTTAGAAAAATAGGAATCTGCTGAATTCCTTTGGTTGTGCAACTGGAATCTGAAAGGAGTTATTTACAGTCAGAGCCACGCTCTCTTCATTGCAAGCCTTTCACTGTGCTGCACAGATTGCATGAAGAGAAAGGCCTGTTCTGCACATGTGGAGAAGACACTGCCTTGCTCCCAGATGTTAGCAGGTTTAATCTGTCAGCCAGCACAGCTGGAGCACAGAATCAAACCTCCCAAACCTCTGCAGTGATTTCAGCCCACCAATGCCATAGACAAAGGCTCCTTTCCCTCTGCAAACAGGAGTGGAGCATCTGCACACACCAGGGGTTTACTGAATAGCTCAGCAGCCTACAAGGGAAGAAATTCTACCCTCTTGCTGCATGTTGATTTGGTGCCAGTACTGTTATTCGAGCCAAGGAAGCACAGAATGGGATGTAACACAGAGAGCTCTTTGCTTGAGCAGCTTCTCCAAGCTCTGTGCTAACCCCACTCACTGACCTGGTGGCTCTTCCTCCATTCCTCCCTTGTTACTATTAGATACAGGGCATAATGGAGTTTCCTCTGTCTCTATCAGGAGCCTTGTCAGGTATTTGTCTGCATTCAGGCAGACTTGAAAAGCCACCACCTCCATCCCCATCCTCTGCAGAGGCCCAAGATACTCGCTTGCATTGGACCTGGAGCAACAAGGTACATTTACACATCCAATCCCAGACGGATATGCAGGGCTTCAGAAGGAACAGCTTTTACCAACCTCTTCATGCTTCCTACTTCCTCCTCCTGTGCCAAGCCTTTTAGCTGCTAGATTTGTATCTATCACTTGTATTTTGGAAACAGGGACATAAGAGACCAGAGATAAGAGATTTCTGCCTCACAACTTGAAACAGAGGAAACACACAGATGCTGAGACAGGAGCCAAGTATGTTTGCTCACTAGCTATTTGCACATCAAGAGGAACAGCTCCTTCCCTGTAGTACTCACTGGGAACAGATTCCCCTGCAATCTAAGACCTGAGTTTAGGATTCCAAGTTTGTAAGTGTTCCCCCCTCCCAGCTTTGGTTGTTTCAGTTGCCCACCTCTGTCCCCAGCCCTCTACAGAGTTAGAAAGCTATCAAGAAGCACAGCCTGTGTCTAGACAGTCACACAGAGTCACAGAACAAACACTGTCCTTCCAAGGAAGGTCAGTCTAAAATGAGAGTGGCTGTAAAGGTGTTCCCGTATCATATGACTGGAAGACCATGGCCACAGGACTAGAGCCTCCCTGGCTCACCCTGGAGAATCCAGGGCTGTTAGACCAGCAGAACTTAAGTGTTCGGATGCCACCTGATCCACAGAGCATAACAGTGCACTCGTGTGCTGCATGCTCAGTTGAGGATGCAGCCACAAACAGCATTTCTGGTATGTTTAAATAAGAAAGACACTAAAAATCTTTGTATTATTTGGATGAAACCCCAACCTGAGAGGCTTCTAACTTTGGTCGTGTACCACAACAGGGTGGTGACTGAGGGCCTCAGGCCATCAGAGGGAAACTGTGTTAGTCATGCTTTATCTGAAACAAGGTTTACACCCTCATGCAATGAACTTAAGCTACTTTCACCACTCTTAAATACACTGTCAGTGGGGGCCAGAAACTACCTATTCCACCCCATTAGCTCCATGCGGCTCACTAACCCTGGAGTATCAATACTTCTGCTCTCTGCAGGGCAAGCCATTCAACTGTCAGTGCATGGCACAGGGGCACACAACAGCACATGGGAAGCACACATACAATGAATACAGGATCTCCAACTCACCTGTGGAAGATAAGGTGTGAAAGTTAGGAAGAGGGTAACGTTAGTATGATACATGACCTCAAGCTTTAGCAATGAAAGTAATTATATTAAAGGGTATATCTTACTATGTAAGACAGCCTTTGTTACACTCAAGAGATGTACAACTTGTGTGCTTAGCAGACCTGTGCTTATGTGTTTACTGCTAACTCTAACTTGTTGAGTCTGTGCCAAGCCTCCAAGTTATGTTATCAGGAATGTTACCAGCTTTAGTCTGGAATGAGCAGACATCTGACAGCTCCTGGGTGGTTCTGTTTGCCAGCCAAGCTCATCCAGCTTGTATTTACTTTAAGACTTGTAGTTTGCAGCCACAGCAAAGCTGATAGCACTTGCAGAAAAAAACCCAACAACATAGTAATTCCAGACCATGGAATTTAGTTGTCAGCCAGAGCTTAAAGTCAAGACTAAGCAAGATTTCAGCATGGCTCAGTGGTTTGCTTTGGATGCCTTTGCTTCTGGAGAGGACACCACAACCCACTCCAGCCAACTGCTTTAGGCCAGTCAAGGGTTTTCAGTAGCTGAACAAGCCTGATCCCTTCTCTCCCACATGTGCTTATGTTAAAACATCTTCCACTCACACAGACTAACAATAGCTTCACTAATGCAGGCAGCTACCACCATCTTTAGAGGATGGGGAAGCACACCTACCTACAGAAGGCTGTGGGGGCAAAGAACACTGCCTGCTATTGCTTGAGAGAAGACATGCTAACAGTTCCAAATCCTAAAAGCAAATCACTGTCTAGTTATGGTAGGGAGTTCACACATAGCTGAAGTACTCAGCTTCTGTCCCCCTCTCAAGAGCTGCAATTTCCTTGTCTGGTTTGATTTCTTTGCAAGCAGTCAGCAGAGGGAAGGAAGGAACCCACATTGCTACACAAAAGGCAAAAGCAAGCTCATTTTATAACACTCACTGAGTACTTTGCTAACCACTTGCCCACTAACTGTTATCCAAGACTTATAAAAAGGCACATCACAACCCTAAAAAGTCTGCAGTACTGCTCAGCCTTGGAAAGCCCCAGCCAGGGTCAGGGCAGTTAAGGATTTATTCCAGAACTGCCAAAAAGACAACCAGTCCTTGGTGCATAATCACAAGAGGTGCACTGATGAAAGGGGAGAAGAAAAACCCAAAACAACACCAATCAAAACCCCTGTTATCTTTCAAATCCTTCAAAATCAGTTGTATTTACATCAGTATCTGGCAAAAATAATCATGAACCTTCACCATTAAAGCAGTACCCTCAGCCCCAGACTGAAGAGAAGCAAGAATTGAGAGTGATGCCTTCCAGCTGAAAACATTAAGGCTGTTCATAAACTGGGGCTACCATACTCTACAGGGGCTTCCCCCCAGCCTGACAGAATCCTTGCTTTAGATAAGGTAAAAAAGTATAAAACCCCTAAGGTTATTGCTACTCTGCCAAGGAAATAAGACAATCTATGGGAGAGAAAGAAAGTAACAGACCTTCCCTAAAGAACACCCCAACAAGCTTATCAGCTAGTATGGGCTACAGACATCAAAGCACTAGAGATGCACAAACAAGAGTCTCTAGCAATTCCTCCTTCATTCTAACCTTCTTCCTGCATCAACTACTTTTCTTCCCTGGAAAGGCACTTTCTATATTCTACATGCTTATGCAGGGAAACACCTTCAGTTTTCCATTGCAACAAACAGAACAGTCCCACAAATACACAACATTCAGAAGGAATTTTAATTAACAAAGTGGTCCAGGAAAGGGAAGGGAGAACCCCAAAAAACAGGCCATTGCATTTGAAAGGTTGCATGTCAGTCACTAGGTATGCCTGCAAGCCCATGCACAGGAAACCATTTGGACCTTTGTCAGTGCAGAACTGAGTCTCAGCTTCCAGAACCACTTCTCTACTCCTTCCTTATATAAGCTAAATATTATATACATATATAAAAAAAATACAAACTTGAGTTTGTTATAAAGTGGCTTCTCTCTCTCCCCCTCCTATGCTTGCTTGGCACATGAACGCATGCAAAGCTAGTAGGCTCTGAGGGCTGCACAGACAGCAGGTTTTGGCAACAAAAAAATAAACACAGCTAAAATAGATAAGCAAGATTAAAAGCCACTGAATTGAAAACCATATATTTTTCCAATTGTATAGAATTAGAACTACAGCTACGACTTAAAACAGTAAGAGTCTGTCATCCTCTCTCCCAGCTCATGTCAAAGTTCATAGCAGCATAACACGAGATTCCTCAAGAAACATCAAGCCAGTGTTCTCTGCTTCAGGAGTGAGTTCATAGGTCCAGGTTTAGTCTGTCCGAAGGATCATGGGGGGATGCTCACTGTCTTCATCCAATCTAAGTGAGTTGGTGTCATCTTCCAGGCAAGCTCCACCCACAGCACCCAAGTCATCTGTATAGGCTGCAGAGAAAGGAACAAGTTGGGGGAATCAGCAGCACAAACTAAGGCTTTGATCCAAAGTGAATGATTACAGCTGAAGTACCAAACATGACTTGTAACAGTTTGGCTGCCACCCTATGTTTGCTTTAATCATGACTGTGCTTTCCCAAGCCACAACTGGTTCATGATTAAAATTAAACTACCCTGTATGTGTGCAACATGTTTTTCTTACTCTCCACTCATGCATTACAGCTGCAACTGCAACTAACCTGGGTGCCACACAAAGATGGTGAAAGCTTCACTGACTTGAAGAGCTGCAATATTAACCAGGTTTTCATCCTCTTGATTTAACAAAGCAGCAAATTAGGCTGAAGGGTCACTGTTCCCATAGAGAAACAACAGGAACACTCGATCTTTTCAAATAAAGAAGAATGGGGAAGGGGTCTGTAATTCAGATGCTTTGCACAAGGTCTGGGTGCAAAACTCCTGTATGAAATAATCAGGTCGGGGCATCTCAAGAACTATTTGGCAAATATGGCAATTACCAGTAATCAATCAAAACAAAGTTCTACCCAGGAAGTAGCAAAGCTGACTGATCCATCTATAAGGGGCTACTGTACATCATGACTGCTCTTTTCCTACTGCTCACCAATTCTCCACATTACACACAGTTATAATGTGTTGAAGTAGAAGAGCTCAGGAAGCCATCTAGATTGAAGCAATACACAGAGGTGCTCTCTGCCCAATTTCAAGCCTTCTCCTTACCATGCCTTGTGGGTGAGGAAGGCACATATGTACCTTTAGTCACAGCGGCACTGTATGTCTGTGCTACCAGCGGCCGGTCGTGGGATGCAGACTCAAGGATTTCATTGGCTGGCTCCATGCTGCCATCAAGCCTACCAAGCAGAGAGAGGTTAGCTGCAGAGGTGATCTGCTAGGGCATGACAGAGTTTAAGTTGATAGCTACAGAAGAATCTCTCATTAGACGTGCAAAACCACCCACATATACACATGCAGCAGGAGAAACTTGGTCTCTCCATTCCAGAGGCCTGTCACGAAGGCATCTGACAACACTTCATATTTAACACTTACCAGTGACATGCTTGCCTTTGACATGGCATCAGGATCTGAATCCTAGTAGCTGATGGTAAGGGTCAAAAAAGACTCAGAACTATAGGGTGTGATTAGAATAAAATAGCCCCTGTTCCAATCAGCAATGTTACAGATTGTCACTTGATCTCTGTCCACAACAGAGGTGGCTGCTTCATACACATATGCTAGAAAACCCTCTAGTGAAGGTATTAGAGCATTTCAGACATTAACTTGATAAAAGCTTCCCTCTATGAGACTTCACATCATCTGTAAGTGAAACCAGAGATCATACCTTAAACTGCTCAGATAAATGTATGATTTTTGACCAGTATTAGACTGGCCAAAGCTGCAAACTGAATTATCATCATGAGTTATTGGCTTTAATTCTACAATTGATCATGTAAGTAATCCAACGATATTACCCAACCATTTCCTGCCAACCCTTGTCATATTTTCCAGATATGTTCTACACTATTGCTACAGAACTTTAGTTGGCTGGCCTATATGCAAGGAGGTTTATAAGGTTAGCAGTAGAGAGACGATACAGATAATTTCTTAGGCCAGATTCCCCTCTGTCCCCTCATGTGACTGGGAATCCACAGTAACGTCTCCTTCTCATGTGTGTAACCACTTCATTTATTGATGAAGAGCATAGAGTCAGTAGTTTCAAGTTCTTGTTTAAGTAACTCAACTCAAACTGCCAAGTAAGGGGAAAGAGGATCACAGACCTAACAGAGATTGATCCTTCAATGCAATCAGTGTTAAGTTTCTGCTGGTAAAGTGGTGCTTGGTGTAGCAGACACTAGGATTGAAGGCTCAGGGGGATTCTGAAGTTACTCATTCATGTCAGAGGTCTGGAAGGATTAAAGAAACGAGCTGTTCCAAGAACAGAACAGAACTCAGTTAATGTGGACTTACTTGTGCTGCTTCATTAGTGTGCACTCTCCTCCTTCTTGGGGGTCTAGGTTGTACATGTAGAGATATCCGTCAGCAGCTCCCACCAATAAACGAGGGATCTTCTGGATTCTAGAAAGGTTCAAGGGAGAGCAACAGACAAGTAAGAAGTTCAGAAACACACTCTGCTCCCCTCCCATGATTTTAAGTCATTATTTTCCACACTTTTGCTTCTAGACAGAGAAGACTGGTAACAGACAGAGCACCTAGGACAGAGCTGCACATAAGAGAGGCATCACCACATTTTGGGGCTAACAGGGCTCAAGCATCTTATATAACCCAGCACAACAGATTCAGAAGTTAGCATCCTGTTATCCAGCTTTGTGCAACTCCAGAGACAAATATTCCAATGGGAAGCATTTACTTATTTCAGAAATGTTACAAGGCTTAATCACTGCTTAAAGGGTGCTTTGAGCTCAGAGAAGTGAGAGTGCAGCCATGAAGTTAATTTAGCATAAAAACAATAACACCACCCCCCCCTCACCCCCACAGTTAT
>NDXB01008479.1:0-17699 GCA_002631895.1 Agapornis roseicollis | reverse complement strand
AAAAGAGTAAAAGGGCCGCCATTAACTTAATTTAACAAAAAAAAAATAAACCCCCCCCCCCCCCCCCCCGACAAGTTTACTACCACTCAGCTTACTGCTTTTGTAGCTGTGCCAAATAGGACCTGCCTTTGTTGAAGACAGAATGAAGATTTAATTTAGTCCTCAAAATTAACTTTAATGAGCGCTATGCTGTTTTAGAGATAAGAATAATATGAACTTACTTCCAAAGACTTATTCAATGGTTGGTCTGGATTGCCTGATTTTGCAATCTGCTAACACAACACACAGCATCCACGCCCTCAGCACAAATGGAAGCAAATGCTGTAAGCCTGTGGGTTTGTTCTCAACATTCTTCTTTCAATATTAAAACACATATTTAAACAACACTTAGAAATAGTCTAGTCTCATCCATATATTATGCCTTTTCCTCCTCCCATCACAGGGCTGTGAGATGTTAGCTCTAACACACTGCTCTTAAACTGGAAGAGGTTTTGAAATGATTACAGGTGATCCGTAGCTCCATGTACCACCCACTCTGCTGGAGATGACTACCAGAGCTACTACACAGCCAAGCACCCAGGAGGGTGGTGAATGCAGGTTCCATTTCTTTACTCACGTGGCAAGCGCACAGATGTTTTTGTGCCCACAGAATGGCAGGCGGACTGTAGCAAAGGCTCTACCCTGGTTGAACATTTCTGTTACTTGAGAGGGCAGATAGCTTGTGGAGGCCATCAACACTTTTCCAAAGTAACCTGTCCAGGTCGTAGGCTCTTCCTGAGGTCTGCAAGTCAGAAGAAAAACTTTGTGTTCACATTAAAGGTGTGTAAACACTATAACACATCTCTGTTTTAAAGGATATTAAGCAGCTATTTGTTTCTCTTCAGAAATAACAAACACTCTTGAGAACTCTAATGCACTCCATTTATGCTACTGTCCTACAATAACCTCAGTCTCCTATTAAAGCATGTTTGATTGTAAACTGACCCTTCTGCTTATAAAACTGCATTTCATAAGGGGCATTATACAAAAGCAAGATCTACTGCAAAGTGCTACACCTCACCTGTTTATCACTAAGCAAATCATCGTTTCCAACAACTTCCACAGAAACATAAGACAGACTGTCCTCTCATACCAAACAGGAACATTTTACAACCTAGTGCCTTTTAAAGCCCTATTAGCAGATGGAAAGCATATAGATATCAGTAGATGTGAAACACAAATGTAACCCAATAGTATAACTGCTTCATATTCCTCTGCCAAGGAATGACCAATTTCTCTTCAGCAGAAATTCTCTTCTGTTCACTGGGAGAACAGTACCACAGCTCAGCTACAGCTGCTGATGCATAAGTGACTTCTTATGCCCTTTACTTTAGGGAAGCATTCAGTCCACACTCATTGTGTTGTGGATAAGGATTTTTATAGCCTTTTCCTTACAAAATCTAAGGCATCTCTGAAACTTACTTTTCTTTCACAGTCTCAAGTTTGAAGATATGCACTGTCTCTGTGTTACTGGATGCAGACAGAAACATGCCATCCATGCTGAAAGCCAGCGAACAGATACTTACACACCTGGGGGGGGGATGAAAACAAAAGCATTATGTCTTTGACACTCTAATACTCTACCAACTGGTGTAAGAAGAAAGCTAGTGTTTACTAACTCTCAGGAATTGACTTAAATGAGACTATTACTTCCCCATTTTGGTAGGTAGGAGTCTATCTGCACATTCACCACTAAGGTGCTTCATTATGTTCACAAAAGCCATACTGAGAGCTAGGAGGAACTGCAGCTGTATGGTAGACTCACCTGCTGCTCTTCTCCTGTCAGTGATGGCAGGTGACTCACAATTAAGCCAAAGTATGTGGCTTAATAATTAAGCAGATTTCTCAGTCACTACTGCTTCACACATAAGAAAAAAGAACATTTCCATAATAAGCATTTTTAATTCTCTGATACCTTCCCAAAGAACTTCAAAAGCCAGATCCCCATTAATGATGTTCTCTAATGTATATCAGGTATGGGGTCAATTACTAACAATATGAACTAAGTCTTACCTCTGTATAAAGTACAGTAGAGCTACAAAGTTACTACCACCACAAATCATAGTACCATTTCACACTGGTTATCAAAGATCACAGGGATTTAGATAAGAGTGAGAATATTAGATGTGCTACCTCCAATTGCTGTAAGAACACAATACAGCTTACAAAAGGTGATTCACTTTAAACAAGTTCCCTCACCAATAAGTTTTCAAAAGACAGAGGGAGTACAGTTCTGACAGGATTGTTTTGTGGAATAGTCAAGTCCCAAGGGGTGAAACTGGATGACATTCAAGCTGAAACTGTAATAAGCATACAGGCAGGGATGAATGAAAATTGAAATAGGCAAGAATCAGGATGCCAGCTCAGCTGCAGAACATACTGGAGGTCTACCACAAGGAATGAGCTCCAGATAATTAACTCAGCTGAACTTTACCTCTTCACTCCCCTTCGGAATTCAAAGAGTTTCTGTCCTTCTGGAATGGAAAACACTCTAATTACTGTCCCCTGTAAAGACAAAAACCCATATTTCATTTCAAGTTCATTCACAGTATATTAGCTCTATTAAGCAGGGTACAACTACAAGCAGCAAACCACTTTGCTGTTAACTTACTGCTGTCCATGCACACCACATACTAGCATGAAATATTTATGGAGCTTGTTCGTAGGATGTGTTTGAAGATTAGAGAAACAACAAGAGGTGGGAGCTATTAATGTAGAGAACAAGCTATGCATCAAACACAGCCCTTATCATATTTGATCATGAGAATAACACCACTAGACAAGTACCACAGGTACAGTCACCTGGATGCCTTTGCGCCTTTATCAGATGCAATCAGTTACACCTTTATATTCTAAGCCTATTACTCAAAGAGCAGAAGCTTCAGAGTTTTTAGTTTATACAATGTAGACTGACAATTTCTCATTGTGTGCCAAAGACCAACAAGACATTTCCCTCTAGTCTGTCTTTAACTGTCTTGTTTTCATTAGGAAGACAGCATCAAACCAAGACAACTGATTTCTAATAAGCATCTTGCACTGAACGGAGAAAGAGAGGATTGTCCTGATTACAACCAGATTAAAATGTATTTATTTAAATAATCTTATTATCATCCAGCATTTCACAGCATGGAAAGTGTGTCAAATATCATTAACAGCTCTTAACTAAGATTTGCCATTGTAACTGTAAGCCTTCTTTTATGGCATTTGTGGATGGAATTGTGCGTTGTTAAACCTACTGAAAATGCTTCAAAGCAAATCTTGTTTTTATCACTGCTGACAAGCCAAGAAAAAGCCACTTTACCTTTTCTGATGCAGTGGCAAGTTTAGTACCACTCGAGTCAAATGCCAAAGCAGCCAAGGGACTATCATGAGCTGGGATCATATTAGCAGCTCTCTGCAGGAGTGAATCAATAAAATATAACCTTAGGTCAGTACAGGTTAAAAGCAGCTTGAGCCTGCATATTTAATAGCATTCAAGGCAAATATGGGTCTCACTTTATGGACAAGAGCTTCAGTGTTTGTTTTACTATCTGCTAAGTATATAGAAGCATGTGCATAGAGAGTACAAGCAGTAGAAGGATACTTAAAAGGCAATTCAAATAGAAATTACTTTACCCATGTGCCCAATTCTACTCACCCTATCTAATATTAGCATCTATTTTCCTTGCCAATGTTCTGTGAAGCCTCACTATAAGACGCACTGCAAACTGATGCAGGGGAACCTGAACATCTAGTAATTCCTCTTTGAGCAATGTAGTAATTTCCCCAAACTGCATCTTTAGAGGTGGAAACAGCATTCACAAAGATCCTTACCAGATTGATCGTATCAAACACTTGTACTTCTCCAATAGTTGCGCTTCCTGGATAGGCCAGGTAGCAGTTATCATTGTTTATTGATAAAGCACACAACCCTAGAAGGGATGGAGGGACAGAATTAGAAAGGGGTAAATTCCAAGACTTAGGCAGCATTTGGTTCCTGGTTCTGCATTTGAATATTAAATGAATAACTCAAGTTATCCTCATAAGGTATCAGAAGAAGCATAAATAATCTTAGAGTCAACCTGCAACATATTCAACTATTTATGTAAGGCTTTAATTTATGTTAAAGTAGAAAAGGAAGCTACAACTGATTAAGCAGTAGAATTTTCCATGTCTGCCATGACTCCTAAAGCATTAACTTGGCAAAGCCTTTAACTAAGTGCTAACAAAATCTAGTTTGTAGCTCTACTGCTTCTTAACATTTTAACACATCCACTCTAGGAGGCTAAAATACTGGGAGGATGCAGTTTAAGGCAGAGCCTGATATTTGTTCTTAAAAGCCTCACCCGGGTTAAATGGGTAGGCTCTAAGACAGCACTCATGTATTTAATTGTTACTTTTATTTGAAAGTGGAATTACCAGTGCTACAGTTCCCTGTAGGAAACATCCTATGTTGACACGGAATGTACTTTTCAGAGTTATACTGGCTTTTAAGAACACACTTACCTGCAGGATTGGGAGGTGTCTCCCTGATTGTATGTAGTACCTTCATGTCTCGTATGTTGTGTATATAAAGAGACTCTTCCAGACATACTATCAGCCTCTAGACGTGGGAAAGAGGATGAAATGCTGATATCAAACTGGACTTTACATTACTTTATCAATCCTAAAAGAAAATGTATCCAAAAAGGCAGTAGGCACCTTCCAACAGAGAAAAAGTTATACCCACCTGATGGGAAGAAACAAGACTGACACAAGATACACCTCTTGACAAGGCTTCAACAATGCAATACTACACAGTCACTTGAACTGACCAGTGCACTTGACTTCTCTCAGCCACACTACTGCAAATTGGTTTAAGTGAAAATGATTTACATTACTAGTTTAATACATTACTAGTTTAAGGCATCAAGCCAGAAACCTTCATTTAAACCTATTTAGTTCTTATTCTGTACCTGCCTTTACGCATTTCCCTTCCTTCAAGAGGCAGATTCACACGTGAGAATAATTTTCTGCTTTGGGTAAGCAGAAAAACCCCCATACAAGATCTGTCTTAACTATTTATTGACCCTATGTCTTAATCATTTGTGAGGGTCTTTAAATTCTTTAACATCTCATTTACACTTCTGTAGACTACATCTGGATAACTAACAAGATGTTACTCATTTAATGCTACTTCACTATGTCAGATATCAAATTAGCCACTGCTCCCCTTATTTTAAACAGGAATCCCATCCTCCCACTCCTGAAATTTGGGGGCAGATATGGATACTATGAAGATGTACTTGAGATGCCATTCTCTATTTTGGCAGAGCTGTTTGAAGACAGACATGTCTGTATTTGCAGACTAATGCATTACTAATGACTTAGTAATACAGCAAACTATGGTTCCTGGTCCTATACTCTAGAATTTCACTAGTTCAGTGATTTTATTTATGTTTAAATAATTCAGCAAACTGTAAAGACAGAAGAAGTGAACATATAACTTTAAATTTAGGCCTGAACTGCAACTGTCAGTATCCCATTTAGGGCACAGAATGATTCACACTGGGAGGGTCCTCAGGAGGTCTCTAGCCCAACCTCCTACTCAATGCATGCCCAGCTTACTCAGGGTGTTTTCCTGAGTAAATACATACACATAGAACCAAGACCACTTAAGTATGAGCACCAAGATGCCATATAGAAACTACAGTTGTGAAAATGCAAGTTAATGTCAAACAGCAATTCTGCCACCAAAGCAAGGAACAATGATCAGCAGATGTGCCAGAATAAGAGCCACAAACCCCTTCCCATGTTTTCATCTAGTTAAATTACTACTCACCTGTCTATTGAGTTTGACAGCCAAGATGGTGTTGGAGTAACTGTAGTTGCAAATCTCTGTCCCCTTCTTAAAGTGACAAACTTTGAGCTTGCGTGGAGCTTTAAGGCTAACTATGGCCACCAGACTACTGGAGAAGAGCCTCTCCACAATGCACACATCTTCTGTGTCAGCTTAGGAATCACAATAGCGAGGGGAAAACAGAGGCAGATTTCAGGGAAGATGAATTATGCACATCAACAGGATATACTGTCTAAGAAAATCTGCAAACATTCTACCACAACAGCTCATTGTTGAGGTGGGGTGCAGGACAGGCTTATAAAGCAGAAAGTCTATAGTGCATGATCCTCCCCCCACCCCATGATTTCATGCCAGTTTATGCTTCAGCACAAGCACCTACTGCTCCTACCCAAGATCCAACAGGAAAAAATCCCAGAGATACAAAAAAAAAAGCTGTCAAATTCCAGTATTTTACAATCTTCTTTTACCTCTGCAGAAATCCAGGCAAGCAAAGGGGTTACTTGTGCTTCAGGGTTTTTTGGGGTGTGTGTTTTGTTTTTAAAGCTATACTATACTTCAGAGTTTTGACGACCTTGGAGTTTCTACACACCTCTTGTCTTCTTGTACTCGAAGCTGGTAAACCCGTTTGCTACAAGACTGCTTCAGCCTCTTAGCAGCATTTTCCTGTAAACTACCTTTTACCTGACAGTCCCTAAAAGCAATTTATACAAAAGCAATCATATCAGCGCAACGTGTCTTCATAGCCAGAAAAGAGCATCACTTTTGTCGAGTGTTCTACTATGGGGCACTGGAGGCAAAGGAGGAACACAAGTCACCATTCGAAGTGTGAAGACAGCAGGAGAGAGGGGAGTCCAGGATTTCTGGCGAAGCAGCACTTTTAGAGCATTCAATTAAAGTACAGTATTGGATTATAGTATAGTAGGAGTCCATGTCCCACCACCAGTCACTCTAGCATGTGTGCTTCCCCCTCCAGTCCCCTGAAGCTCCTCTCCAAAAGCCCCAGGGACATAGTGGACATAGTCCTCACAACAGGATAAAGTTAGAGAAAAGCATTACCACTCTCTGCAGCTCTCTCTCAGCTACTGGCTATACCTACCCCTCTATTACAGAACTGAATTAAGACAAGTGACTTGAGCCTTTGGCCTTCATCCATCAAAACAACCAAATCTGCCTAAAGCAGTATCTGGATTAGCTCAATACTTAACACTACCATAAAAAAAGAGCAAGCTTATTTCTGAAGGCTTCTGCTTTGGCCAAGAGACACATTAAATAATTAGTTGGCACTGTTCTCATCACCAGCAACAGAAATTCCCTGAAGAAAGTCCTGTCCAGCATCCTCAGTGCATGACAAAATCATTGCTGTGTGACATATCTGCTTTGAAAGTGGCTTTTTCTGGGCACTTATTTCAAGAAGAACAGAAAATATTTAATGCTCTACGTTCTTCTGAAAGAGAGAAATAGTCTCCTTATGGAAAAGGAGGAGGCTTATACTAAGCATTTGCAGCATTCTATGCTACATAATTGACTTTTATCTAAATCTCCTATTTAATACGGTACTTTTCCAGAGGAGACAAACAGCTTACTGAGGCTTTGAAAATCCAATTTCCTCATCCAACAGGGATAATGCATTTTAGCAATGACTTTGTTTCCAAGGAACTGTTTTCCATTTTGCTGATGCCACACACAACACATGAATAACAGAAATCGGCTTCAATTAGCTGACTTTCAAACACAGAGATCTGTGTTCTTTGAATCAGACCAGTAACATAGAAGATTCTCAGATATTTTACAGTATAGGTCATCTTTCCATGGAAGCCTGGAGTCCTTCATAATGGAGGCATCTCTTGGAAAGAGTTCGAAGAGCAGCACACAGACACCAAGAAACCACAGTCTGACTGCTCCCTGCTCCTGGGTGAACACAACTTCTTTCCTGTTCAGGGGAAACTCTGTGTTAAGGCACAGCTTCTGTGCTTGACTACTCTCCCAGGCAGGAGAACTGGTACTTCAGAAGAGGAATAGCAGCAGATTCAGATGGAAAAGCACTGTCCTACACTGAACTGATGGGAAGTGTAGGCAGCAGGGAAGGCACACAGGGAAGAGCACTGTCAAGAACTAAGCAGTCACAGAGAGAAGAAAACACTTGCAACAAGGAAAATGCTTAAAAAGGTACAGACTATCCTCCACTCTCACAACTGTAATATAGATAACTGTCTTGAGAGAAAGGCTTAGTGATGAGCTTTTAATTAAAATTAACTTAAAATACAGGGTGCACCTCTGTTCCTCTGTGTTCCCTAACAGGAAGAAGAGATAAAAATCTCTTTACAACTGCCAAGTCATGTATGCTCCCTCATGAGCAATCATTCAAGTAGAGTACCAGGCTATACTGCACATCCTACCTTCAGCTGACCTGAAGTAACCATACATTTAGAAACACTAGTTAAGTCCTACAGCAATGCTGCTAGTCACAGGGGTTTCTCTATTTGTATTTTCTCCCTTATGCTAAACAACTAAGCCTTGCCAGAAACTCCAATTCAAAATACAGTAAGAAGAAAAACAGCTGCAGAACAATCTAAGTAACAGCAGTGAGGGGAAAACAAGCAAATACATAACAGGATTACAGTATCATAAACACAAGCATGTAGCATCACAGACCAGAGCTGGTTAAAACCAGCCAGATTATGATCAGCTGTGCTTTTATTCCATTTTTAACCCAAGAACACAAAGCACATTATCAGCATTTATTAAGCCTTAAAGCACCCTCCAATCTAATACTTATTTTCCCAGGAGCATCAAGACCAAGCACAGAGTTAGGTGATTTTGTACAGTTACAGTAGAAGTCAGTGATGGGAGCAAAGAAACCTTCCAGTCTTTCAGTTGACTTTTCAAACACAAGAGAGCTGGGGAATACTCTGTAGTTTACTTTAGACACCTACACGAGAACTTGCAGATCTTTCTTACAGAAGACAAGGAGGAGACCTTAAAAGTGCCCACTCAAACCAACGCAAAGTCTTAAACTAAACTGGGAGTAGGTGGCACATGTCTGGGAGACCTCAAAGATACCTTTCCTAGCAAAAAGGAGGTACCAATAGGCAGGAAGCCCCCTGTGGTTTGCAAGCCCAAGGCTGAAGATCATTTAACTACATACAAAACCAAATATGAAGGTCTCAAATATTTAGATTTGCTGCAGATATTGCATACCCCGTGAGCAAAGTTTGCCTTACACAGGTCAAACCATCAAATTTTCTGCTAAATGTTAGCTCACTCTATGCTCTGTATTTACAGACTTAACACTCACGGAAGAAGCTAATATTCATGAGGTTAAGCCAACACAGGCATCCCAGAACAGCCTGAAGACTGGAACCAGTCAGTCTAAATGCCAATCCCAGCTGCTTTATCAGTTCCTGTCGAGGTTTTCTGAGCAAGGCACTTGATCCAATCTGTATTTTTAATTTCAAGGATTACCTAGAAGCAGCAGTCTCACACAGTTCAGTCCAGTCTCTTTCACTATGTTTAGTCAGTGTCTTGTGTAACAGGAGTCATCTTCACTGGGTCCCCTGAGGTGGTATCAGTCGAGATATTGTAAGTGCCTCACATACTACAGAGGTCAGGTACCAACTCAATGGCATAAAATGGAATTCAAGCCACCCATTAACCAGTACAACCAGACCATGACTCAAACAGGCAAAGGTAGCTGCAACACAGCTTAACCTAACCACAGGTGCCTAATTTAACCTCACAATTACTTCTGTCCATTGACTGTATACAGAATGGGGCTGCCACCACAGGTAATAGGCGATCTGAATCATACACCATTTTCAAACTTAAGATGCCACAGGGTCAGGTCACTTCAGGAACAGAGGCTGAACTCTCTTGTATAGCATGGCACACCAGGATCCAACCATAAGTGCTGACATCATAGCTATTGGTACCATCTGTTCACATGGAGTTTACACATAGCATTCATAGTTTACTTCTTAGCACCTCAAAAAAGGGAAGTCTGAAGGGGATACCACTTCTCCTCTCCCCAGGCTTCCCTGTTTCATCTCATAGCCTACTCAACTGTGACGAGTATTGAGAAGTTATGGGAATTTGGATTATTCATCTTTTTGGACAAGTAAATCTGCAACTATCATGTTAAAAAGTATTTGCCTAACAGCAAATATTAGGATTAAGGATAATCAAGGCTTTGTCTGCTTATGTGATGAAAGTGTATTAGTGGTTGCCTGCCCTAATAGCCAATATAAATACCCAAAAGACACACTTCTCACACGAGTATTTTAAATGCCACACTGCTATATAACCTGGCTATGGGACACAGCATGAGGAAAGCAAAGAGCTCACCTTGCAGCTAATATCAAATTTAACAACATATCAGCTAAATTTAAGTACAGAACAGCAATACATGGTTTTACCCTTCCAGCATTCAATGGTTTTGTGTGGTTCCTTTTATGTCAAACAACCTGTGAAAAAATGAAAGGTGCCCTCTTCTTCCCAAATTAAGCCAATTGAGGGGATAAAAAGAGAAAAAGAAAACAAGATACTCACTGCATTCATAGATCTGCTCTAATTTGTCCACAGAAGAAAGGGAGAAGAATTTGTAGCCTGATTTACTGCCAACTGCAAGGGATCTGGAAAAGAAACAGGCCAGTCAGGAACATCAATTAAATCAGCTGTGATTACCCTTGGACAGATTCTTACCCTATTCTAAAACCCCACTTGGGTTAACTCAGCAAGCAAAGCAACAAGAAGCTTGACCAAAAAAGCCTTGAAAGACACAAGCAGCTTTCTCAGCTCTGAAAACACCCAGTAGCTTCACAATTATACCAGGTGTGGAATCCTGCTTCATATTTAATGAAATGAGAGCTCACAGCTTAACATAAGCCTGCTGCCCAATTCATACCAGTGGCTTCTCCATACAACCTAAAAGCTTTAGTGCGGAGGAAAGATGATGACTTGAATAATGTAATGCAAACCCATTACATCATTGGCTCATCATCAGAGGTGACCTCAAAGACCTTTTACACTGGGGCGGTCTGGGAATTCTTGCTCCTTACACTGTAACCTGCCCCAAGCACCCCAAAAAGAGCTTTCATATTAAAAATAATAAAAAGGAATTAGAGACTGCCAACTTTAATTTTCTCTGGTTTTATTTGATGATACTCTAGCACCTCCAAAGCACATTGGCAGGTCTCAGCCTTACAAATACTTATGCTGAATCTTTGATCAGAGGCACCCTCTTAAAAATGCCATTCACTGATGTTAAACAGATTTTAACAATAGCAGAACATTCAAAACCTGACTACAAACCCTTCTTTCCTCCATTACTCATTTTTCACACTTAGCTCACAGACTATTTAATTGCTTTCCCAGTCAGAGTCAAAGACAGGTCTTCAATTTTATGCTAGAAAAACCTCTAGGCTTGTCTTGTAGGTCTTTACACATCAAGGCAGCAGACAATGGCACATTCTTATTTTCCTCTCCCCATGCAGAGGATGATTTTTCTGCCACAGAAAAAGAAAATTAACAGTCAATACACTTGTGCAGAAGTGTATAACTGTGCTTATAGCTCATATATTTCTTCCTGCCAGAATACATGGAGTAAAACTAATTAAATCCCAATAAATGTACTTCGATCTGCCAAGCTGTGGAAAGTCATTCACTACAAGGCTCAAACCCAACCCTGCCAAAATGCCCTTCTGAACTCAGCAAGATCATTCTCTACTTCAGATGCACTGACAATTAGTTCTGCATTTGGAATACAATAGATTCCTAGATTTTTTGTTCTTTCTGTATTTTCCTCTCATGGCTCCAAATTGAGCCCTTTTGAAGTTTCTTGCTCCTCACATGGCCTTCCCTCTGAAATAAAGATCCCAAGCTATAAAATCAACCCCTCTATGATGGTATGACCTTCTCTTGTAGACAAAAAATACAACCAGCACAGTCTGGCTAAGAAATTGTATTTGGGAAGGTTTAAAACTTCAAATTACAATATGCACCATCCAGGCAAGAGAAGAAAACCTCCTCAGATTCAATAACCAAGATATTAAAAAAGCGTATTAGGCTTAGAGACAGAGAAGCAACTATAAAACAAGGTTTCCTTGCTGCTCCTCTAAGTCACCTTTCGAATACTGAGCTTCTTTTTTTTTTTTTTTCAGACAAATCTGGTACATTCAGCAGATTCTCTTTGATGAGTTGCCAAAGATGCTTCAGTGTTTTTCCTCACCTACTTTAGTACAGCTCAATGGAAATCCAAATTCTGTAGAAAATTACAAAACTGAAAAAACCTTTTCCAAGATCATCTACTGCTTCCCTCAAAAGAAAGTTTAACAAAGGATGGCATTAAAACTGTCACTTCACAAAGGTAAACAAGCCCTCAACCAGGTTAAAAATAAATGGGAGTCACAAGACTCTTTGCAATATAAACGATCTACAAAAGACATGGGATGATTTCCTCACTGAGAATGCCACGCAGCAGCTCTGCCTGCAAGTGTACTACTAGGCAGAACTGAATCCTGTGTTGTACTTACAGCTTTAGACACAGCAATATTGCTGTATCACTGTTTTCCTGAGAGCATCACTGAAACCAGTGAGGAGGCCCTTTTTTCTTGTCCTACCGACTACCTACAGCTCATTTAAATAAGCTTTAGACACTGGTGAAAGCTAGTTGCATACCTGATAAAAATTATTAGCCTGAGTAGAAGCCAAAAAAACAGCAGCACAGAATGGACCTTTCCAGCCATGTCAACTGCTTTTTGTTATTTCTTTCAGGATCAAGGTGATGAAGTCCCAAATAATTTGTCTGCACAGACCTGCTTGAGTCACTATAATTAAACCCACTGCAGTATACAAGCATAAGAGCAAAACAATCCATTCCTTTCTAGAACAGCATTCTTGATCTTGTAGGGCTTTTGTTCAACATACTCTCAAATTACTTCTTATGAAACTACTGGAAAAAGGCTTTTTATATGTAATAGGAGAACTCAGTAGGCTGAGTTAGACCAGCACAACCATAGCAATTTAAATCCCTCATCTTCCCCCGCACTGATACTACACTTAAGCCTTTAAGATGCCTGATAGGTATCTAAATGACCAAACCCACAAAACAAGTATCTAGCCAAAATTACCTCACCTCTAAAAAATGTGTAACCATATGGGGGAAGAAATATGATCAATAGGCCATTCTCTTATTGCTCAAAGAGATAGGGACCAACAAGAAGCTACTGTGGTTTATCAGAAGCTTCTTTTACAATGTGTTATGTTTTGTTACCACCAATTTTCAGCAGCTGATGAGAGACTGAAACTGAAAATAAAGTATTAAAAATTTCACCTTTTTTCTATGCTACACACAGGTGTCTTTTCAGCTCTATTATGTGGAGCATCTATTGCACACTTCAGATTGTAGACTTTGAGTTATTTCATCATCAACGTTGTCTGCTCAGTACAAAATGACCATTACGGCCGTGATTTATGCAACTGTATTCACCCTATTCTTTCAAAGATAATGCTGTAGCCTGATCCAAGGCCACATAAATCTTGAGAGCATTTTCAAGAGTGGCTGTCATAAATAATTAAAACTAACCTCATCAAGCAAACAGTGGTATGAGATAGTTCACACACTTGTTTCAAGATGCTGACATTCACTGTAAGTGCACTCACCTAGAGTGGGAAATCAGCTGGTTCAATTTCTAACTCTTTAGAAACAAGTTCTTTCAGACGGGTAAGAATCATAAAGGTTTTTCTTTTGCTTCTTTAATATACATACAGAAGGAAGAAAACCAGTTTTTCCCTTTCTGTACCATAGAAGACAAGCTATTACTCAGAAATATTCTACATTAATCAGGAAGATCCTACTAAAGGCATCTCTCCCAAAGATCAAAAATCAATTGCAGCTGCAGTATAAACAGAAGCCATTCCTATTTTAAATAACCGGTTAATTAAACCTACCTTCATTATGATACAGTCTCATTATACCAATACTCCATTTCAAAACCAATGTAAATTTCCAAAGACAAAACCTTTTGTGAACAGAGGATTATGATGAGGGGTGGAATAATAAAAGAAATCAATGAAATGACGTATGAATTACTAAGGAAACTTACTTTGGTTTATTTTCCCCTCCCAAATGTCTGTTGAAAGCAAAGCTGTAACATCTCAGAGACATGTTTTAATCAAAAGGTCAAGAACATCATTATTTTGGGCAAGATCTAGACACAAAACCCCCATGTTCAACAGATGTGTCAGCAACACTCTGACAACCCACAGGAGATTTTCCTGTGTTAAAAGAGAACCAACACAAACTGAAATCTGCTGCAGCAAAAGGAGACCACACTTGCTCCTCACTTAACATGCAGCAATAGGCTGGGACAACAAAGTTCATAATCCAAGAAATATTAGTACTCTCACACCAAACTTCCACCTTAATAGTTGCCTGCTGAGGAATAGTTCCTCTGGCAAGCCCACCTCGGCTGCTACCTCCACTGCAACACCAGCAAGCGCATGGCATATGATTCTTTCTCTCTGCTATCCTTCCTGAGCACAACAGATCCCTCTTTCCTTCCTTTTTGTGCATCCAGCTTTAAAGCCTGCAAGCTCTCCTGTCCTCAAGGATCATGGGTAACACTTGAACCTAGAAACAAAGTGAGAGGAGTGAATGCTCAGCAGCTAACTCTTGCTTGTTTCACCCCAAGCAGTTTACTAGAGATATAAACATCACATAGTAAAGGAACTAGAACTTATGCAACATGAAGCATGTGACCCAACTTTAAAGCACTTGCTTAGAACACAGAACAAAACTGATTTACTTGGAAAAAATAAGGTAGAATTAGATCAGAAATAACATACATGGACTGATGCCAGACATAACTCCATACATAAACAAAAGCAGAGAATAAAGGCAACCTTGCAAATAAGGCATACACCAGTGTTTCACTGCAAGTCCAAATGCAAGGCTCCCTTTTGTCCTTTCATCAGGAATCTGTTTTCAGAACTACAGCAATTATTTTGTTTTCATGTGCAGTCACACAATTACTTATCAGTCTCTTGACTTGCATTATTTCACAAGCAGGTTTTGGGGTTTTCTGCAAATTGAATCTGAACACCATACAAATTAAGTTTTTCCAAAAGCTTTTCTCTGGGAATATTTGTGTAACAACTTAGAGACTGAAAGTTTTACCTACTTTATAGACAGATACAAGCTTTGAGATCTTGAAGCTATCCTTAACAGAAATTACAAGCTTCTATTACATTACTTATATTCCTTATGGGTTTTATAGCTTGTAGGAGTTTAAGGTGAGTTTGTTATTCAATAAATGTATCTGTGCTCAGCTTTAGCAGTTCTCCCAGAAGTAATACAAAGGCTTAAGCTGTACTTCTTACCAAGCATCTATTGTTAAAGGTTTCCAACTGCTAAAACACTGAGATCACCCACAACCTTCCACCACATGGTTTTGCTGGCACCCAAATTCAGTTCGGTTACTTCACTTTCATCCACAAGCTGAAGCTTCTTCCAGACAGTGCCAGTCACAACGGGTTGTGCAATGATTGATTCACTGGGTCAAAGGGCCAGGACCAAACCAAGTACATTAACATCTTCTGAAAATGACCTTCTCTATGTTTTTACTTAATGAAAACATATCGTATCAAAGAGAACCCACAAACCAACTGCTTCTCCTACATTATAGGTGGAGTGCTTTCAGGCAGAGTTCCAGTTCCAGCCAATAATTTAAAGCTCCCATGTAAATAAAGCTCAAGGCAATATGGAATAAAGAGGCAAGACAACACTTGCAATAATGTAGCTACGATTTCCAAGAGACAATATCACTACATAAAGCATCCACAAATGAATATTAATAAGGAAAAGTTAAGTCTGGGAAAAACAAAACAGCAAAAAACTAGGGAAAAAGCAACAGCAACTCTTATGTTGACAACCTTCTTCTCACTACCACCAATCCAATTTCCCAAGACTAAAAGCCACCATGAAGCTCATGTCCTTCCTATAAGAGACAATAATTAATTACTAACCCTTCATAAACCCAAGGACATATTAGCTCAATACCTATTTTTACCAGCAACAAGTACAAGGCTGTTGGCACTGCTGCCTAGGTAAGCAAGACACACTTGAGCCTGAGTGTAACCAGCACCTTGTTAAGTTGAAGATGAAAGTTTTAAATGCAATAACAACAATGCACCCGGGTCATTTGTTTTTCAGTTTTGTCTGTCAGCAATTCCTCTAATTACTGAAGCACACCTTAAAGCATGATGTGAGCTCTACTGACTGACAACATAAACAAAGCTTGTCATTCATATACTGTCTGAAAGAATATGCGTTTACCTTGCCTGCCTGGAGAAAGACTTGTTACTTGTAATTTAAGATGAAAATAAGTAAGCTTCCTGAGGCCTAGCATGGAAAGTAATTCATTCCTGGTAAGTTCTTTGCAGCTCTTGTCACTTGGTGAATAGTGATCTTCTAGATATATACAACAATATACTAATAAACAAGGAGTCCACTTCTTGCTTCTCTATTCAAACACGAAACTAAGAGAGATCACGGGTGGGGAAAAAAAGAATAAACTTCAGTTTAAAGAACTTACACAGTCATCAAGTTCTACACAGTTTAAGAACTACAATGCAATGTGGTTATTCGGGTCACTTACCACATCAGACAAGTATTTGAGTAAGAAGCTGCTCACTAAGATGTCTGCAAGACTTGTTTTATTCTTACTACTTTTCTTACAGAGATTTCTTTGAGACACTATTAGAAAGAAGGGATACTTATTTGACACCAGCCAGCCAGTTCATTTGTCTCAAACTAAGCAGCCTTTTAAATTATTCTCCTGATTTTGAGACAAAAATATGCACATGAATCTTTTTGTATTTATGACATTTCTATGATGGGAATCTGAAAATGCAAAAGTATTCAAAAGTGGCACAAAAGACCTACTATGCCAAGACTTGGAACTACAAATATATATATGGACCAGGTCTGGATCACATAAAGAAAGAACACCAAAATTCTCATCAGCTAATCACTGATGATTTACATACACAAGTAATATTTAATAAGATCTACCTCCACAATGGACATGCAAATGCTGAATAAATAAGATAATCAGCTGCAGCACAGAAATCGAAGAATACTCTTGGATATTTACAAAAATTAAATAGAAAAAGTAACAAAGTTGAGGAAAGAAATCATTACCCAGTTTTCCTTCCCCCCCCCCTTAAACAGGAATCACACTTGTCCTTGAGGAAGGATTTCAAGCTGTACCAGCCAAAGAGCTTATACAAATAAACATTACATTTACTTTCTTTCTACTTCTGTCTTGGGTTTGTTCTCAAGTCAAGCCTGCAGCTCTCTTGTTCTACAGAAGTTCTTGGGGTTCTTTTGTCACAAGTCAGTGATCTTTAAATATATACAACTCTCCACAAAGCTAAGGTGCAACTGAAAATAGGCAGCTGCTTTAAAGGAGAAATACGAAAACTTTCAGATCACAGTGCTGGACAGCACATTTGAACTTCAAAACCTCATATAATGACCTTCATAAACTGCAAAAGAAAGGTGACAGATTTCCTCATTGTTATGACTTGTTTTAGCTAGTAACAGGTAAAAGATGGATGGTATCTAAGCAAAACATAGGCTTGTATTATATGGCAGAGTGACCTCTATATGGTACTTGATGAAAAAAAACCTTAAAAGTAGTTGCAGAAGTCTTTGGCTGGAATCAATATATGGATAATGACTTATTTACAAACACACAGAAGACTACTGCTTCCCCCCAATCCTTTATCATAGAATCATAGAATAGTTAGGGTTGGAAAGGACCTTAAGATCATCCAGTTCCAA